>OX940979.1:30698088-30950088 GCA_954871275.1 Leptopterna dolabrata
GTCTCCTCCTCCGTTTTTGGGTGGATGTACAAGCAGTCTACACTAACATGGATTTTGATAGACTCCCACATCTTTTTATGTGCTTGAATTTTCATATAAATTTTGCCTATGTTATTTTCCAAAAATTTCACTAGAGTGAGGGCATTATTTACATTCACCAGATAATAACTTTTTAAATTGTTATTAAAATGTGATTCGACGAGGGTAAATTCATCACTTATTTGATTCAAATGATCAATATGTGCAACTAGTTGACTGTTTCTAGCCTCTTCATTTTTACTTGCATTATCCCTGCATTTTTTCTCATGTACTTCTTTAAAAAACTTTGACATCGCAGGTTTTTGGCAAATGGTGCAACTATGTATCTTACACATTTGTTTTACCATGTGAAAATCGAGGTACCGTTTCGACTTATATCCTTTTCCACAGATCAAACATTCAAATTTTGTATTTTCATATTTGCTTGAGGCCTCCCTGGTTAGTTTGATTGTTTTACCATACAGGCGACCGTCACATATGACACTTGGTCTTGCATTGCTTGAACACCGTTTCAGGTGCCTAACAAATTCTTGGGTGTTACCAAATGTTCTGTGGCATACAATGCAGGTTTTTGGGACACAAATACCTGAATTTGTGTGGCTGTGTATGTAGTCTAGTGACTGTGAGGTGGCCTGACAATTTGAACACATATATGTGCTGGAGGTGGCGCCGGCGGCGACGGTTCGTGGCCTTTCCGCTGTGGTATGGCGGGCTGGCTGAAGAGGTGACTTCTTGGGACTATGGTAGGCAGTGGAGGAGGAGGAGGACTTCATGGCAGCTGGCAGAGTTGGTTTGCTCATATGGGCACTTCTCATGGGTGTACCTCCAATAGTCTGGAGCAGCACGTGGGGGTGGGGGAGTGCCAGTGGAGACTTTGCAGAAAAGAGCTCTTGGCCCCCAATGCAGGCTGTTTTATAGAATCGCACCCTACTCCCAAGACTTCTCCTCCCACTGGACTACCAGGCCCCACCATGGACGTACCCCCACCAACACTGATCTGAAAGAGTATATAAACTGAGGTTTTCTACCATATAGTCACCAAACCATGTCTGGAAACTTGTGGTTAGTATCCCAATACACATGAGCATTTACTTAGATTTTGTGAATTTGACATAAAAACAATATATAAAAAAGTTTTTATTTCTTAAATTAATAATTGTAAAATATTATACAAAATTTCTAGCTCCGACTCTAGGTTCCCCCCCCCCCCCCCTCCTTCACCGCTTGTATCTCCTGGAACAAACAAGAACAACATCCAATTAGCTGAATTTTTTGAAGTGGGGTCTAGGGATTTTGGACTTGCGATTCATAGGCAAAATTGCCCCCCTTAGGGAACTTTGGCCTGATAGCAATGAATTTTACTATTTATAACTCCACAACCTTGCAAAATTGTTGTCCAATATTAGTGAATTTACACATCTCAAACAAGTCTGATATTTTTACCAAATTTGATAGAATGGGCCAAAGTATTTTACATTTTTGGACAAATCAGGCAATGCTATGGACCTGGCAAATCTCTCCATGTACTTAAATCTGGGATTTTTATCAAAATTTGATTTGATGGAATAGGCTAGAGCGTACTATATGTTTGGAAAAATCAGGCTATTGCTACGGGCTTTTAAAATTCTGTCTGTGTACTTACGCCAGCGTTTGTAGAGTGGTCGGACGCCTCTGTGGCGAGGGGTGAGTGGGGGGTGTCGGAGGGACCGTACAGCACCTCGTACGTGGGTGGTGGGGTGGAGGGGGGGTCGTCCCTTGGAGCTGTGTCGGCTCGAACAGAAAGACAACCTCCTGTCCAAGCTCGTCTATGATCTAAACAAAAATACGAATCAATTAAGTTTAACGGCAATTTTTTTTTTTTTTTTCATTACAGGCTCGCTAGCCTGAACGCCAGGCAGCTCTCTGAAGAAACACGACGGCTGCCAATGGCTGACCTGCCAATGAGAACGCCTTTTAAGGTGTTAAAAATGAAATTTTACAAGCATGAAATGTACGGGAGATCGATACTGCTGACGTGCCTAGATCAGCAGAAGGACGAATCGTTTTGTGTTTTCCTTCCAAAACGATATGCCCTCGAACTTAGCGAAGCGGATTTTACAGACTTTGATTCGGAGATGACCCCGCTATATTTTATGATAATGAAACGGTCTGCCAAGACCAGCTATTTAAAGTTTGGACCTACTCCGAATTTGTAATGTTAATTTGAAAATATTTTTATATGCAACATTGACGTAAATAATATATTTTTACACAACTCGATTTTCTAGTTTACTGCACAACCTGAATTTTGAAACTCAGCACATAGCTGCCAACTGGAGGGTCGGTATGGGAACATGGTGCATAAATTTCACCAATTTAGGCTTATAAGTGGATTTTGCGGGCATTTATATAATTACTTTTCATATGCTGTACTGGTGAATGTCATTTTTAGAGTCTCTAGTTGCCACGTGAATTTTTTTACTGGACTAGGGGAGCTACATTGCATTTTGGAAAGATATTGATATAATCACAGTTACTCTAAAGCTCCTGGCGAATCTGTGATGTAGGTAAGGGCTCTGCGTGACTTTATATCCCCCTACGAGAACGGCGGTGGGGCTCAAATTTTGTTCGATTTTTGCATCTCTGAGCTGGAGCCCGTTTTCACGGTCAAGTGAACAAGGAAGGTGAGCGCTGGTTGCATAACCGACTTGAAGGCTGTTTTGTCCCTTCCCTGACCAGCGCAACTTGCCGCTTGTTCCGGCGCCAATGCGAATACCAGCCTTATATAATAGTTAGTTGATTAAAATACTTACTGTAGTTTATTAGGCGTAGCAGAGTTGGAGAGGGGCGGCGGGCAGCAATGACGACCGAGGTAAGTTGAACACGTACTACTAGATTATAATGAGATACATCCGGCCCGCGACCGCACACACACACACCAGCACCCAGCAATAGTGCGTTTTTGCCAAACGAGGCCCCCGTGCGAATATTTTTGCACTGTAGCTAGGATGACGTCAGTCGCGCGATTTTCTAGTACAGGGGGCGCTGCTGGAATGACGTCAGTCATTTTTGCACCACTTCAAACTCTGAGGCACCCCACCCACTGACGTCAGTTTTCCTGCAGCTGCCGAAAAATTCACCGCCCGTACCCCGCCCACCCATGTGCAGCAAAAAACCACACGCCCGCAACCCCCCGCCCACCCGTTTATTACATTCCTGTACTCCTTTTTTCGCATGTGAAAAAGTTTAGGTACAGCCCCTGTGTTATCAGTAAGACCTTCAAAAACCCCCTGTACTTTTATTTTCGCACACCATGGCATCGGCGAAAAAAAAGGTACAGGTATACCCTACTGACAATCATAAATGCATGGTACCTTTTGCTCATTCTCAAACGTCAAGCCCTGCGAAAATGTTGTTTTGCTTATAGGTCGGAAAAGCTTCATTTGTAAAATTAAATACCTGCAATAAACCTAAAGGATGTTTAGTTAGTGATTTTGGAGGATCATTTTGGTTTATTATTTTCAATAATGAACCATTGGAATCGAGCATGAAAAAAAAAATTCTTACCCCCCCTCAAAATTTGATGGTTTACGTTTCAAGGTATGTAGAATCCAAAACTGCAATAAAAATATTTCTGTCTGTCCGCCGTACGCCGTACGCCGTACGCCGTACGCCGTACGCCGTACGCCGTACGGGCCACTTTTCTTAGTTACCATGAAAAAAAATTGATGAAATTCGGGTTATAGGTTCCGTTCGGCGTCTAGTTGGTCCTCGAAGCTCGACGTTACTGTGAGTCATCTCTAAGGGGTTCAAAATAGGGGTTGAAATTTTCAAAACGCCTATACCATTTTTTTACGTAAATATTTTTACGGTTTTAAATAGTTCTTGAACTTGCGAGTTTTTTAAGACCATCCGGAGCATCGTACGTCCAGCCGTTCGTTCACAGTAAGGCCCCGAAGTTTGCACCGACAGGCATTTTCGACTCCAGTGTGAATGAAATTGTATACAATTCAAACCAAATCTCGTAACCAGAGACGCGCCCACAATAGGAATTTGTGAATACGGCCAATCATTGGTAGGGATCACCTGATTATATTGGCGGAGTATGAAGTCGAGTTGGTTGTTCTGTGATATTATTTAATTTGAAAAATGATGGCTCTTTTGGAGTTTGTTGGTAGGTAGTGAAACTTGAACAAACGTTGAAGTATTATTGATGGGTAAATTATTACTACGGTAAATCATTACTCAACGGTAAATTATTACACAACGGTTCATTATACCATCTACGTAGAAGGGGCTGGAGTTTGTTGGTAGGTACTTTTGCAACTTTTTTCACTCCTCATCAACAATTACTTTTCAGAACTTCATTATGTGTGTTTCTTTTTGTTAGGTACTGTTTGTCATCGGCAGAATTATTTTAGCAACATTCAACTCGTGATTTAGGTAGGTACCTAGTAACGAGTACGGGGTTAGGTACTAACCTACGGAGGGTCTGCGATCTACATAATATGTGTAGAATAGTACATATCATATTATATAGACGGGTTATCTATACATAGAGCTGTGATCTGTAACAGAAGGGTATTCTATACAAAATAATAAACCGTTGTGCAGGGATTTGCAGCGTTTTTGAATGTTTGCATAGTCAGCTTTTCTACTTTTGAGAGGTACGTGGTAATGAAACAAAACAGACGATTAAATACATACATCGATGAAAAGCAACGGTATGACGGAGATTTGATCACCGTCAGGTAACATAGATTTACGGGTGAGTGATATTAAAGCCTTTTCTCCTATAACTTAAATCACTTGCAGCGGAGTAGTGGAAATCCATAGCAAAAAACTAGACTATTCTATTTGTATCCTGTAGTTTTTTGCCTTTTCTCCTTACCAGGTCAGACCATTTTTTCCGGGTTTGTTGGCCAGTCAGCGCAACAATGAACCATTTTCCGGTGATTTAGCAGTTGAGCTGGCACAATACAATATTTGTACGATTGTACATTTTTTCGGGATAACAACAAAACATGAAGGAATAGCACCGCGAACTTCCTGATTTCTGCATCCAATCCGTCCAGCTTTGCTTTTGCTTTGTTGTTGGTTCCATTCTTCTTCTTCGAGGTATTTTATTTTTTTTATAAGGTTTGGTAATGCATTGTTGTCACTTCTGTGTGTAGAATTTGTTGAAGCATTGCGGAAAATAACGAAAATGAAACTTGTTACATGAATGTAGCTGTTAGTTGATGAGAACCATGGAAATCGCCTCGTCCCCCGGGGAGGACTGTGACGTCACACGCTCTTCAACCAATCGCAGAGCGTTTCGCGCAGCTTCCCTTCTCCCGATGTTCAAATTCGATTTTAATTATTACAACAACAGTTTTGCCCATATTTGATCCCATTTTCGTGAACCGTAGGTCTTCTAATGTAGAATAAAAAAGGTTTCATAGTTTCATACAGAATTTCAGATGAGTGTAAGTTCCTCATTGCAACTGTAGTCGCCATTGAGCTATAGGTATACCTCTTCGTAGCTCTTTGGTGGCCCCTGCCCCCTCTCCTTCCCCAAAATCACGTGAAAGCCGAGAACCCCGTATCCCTCCCACTACCGGTGACTACAGCCCACACAGCTCGTATTTCTGAACCCGTAAAACTTCCAAAAGGCAAGAAAGGAAAAAATCCTTCACTAGAATCGTACAAGTTGTGCAGCGGAAAACGGAAGAAGACACCGCCCTATAAAGACGTGGAGCTCTCATATATCTCGGGATACCCGCGTAATCTTAAGGCGTTACCCCCTCCCCCGTCCATAGCTATTTTACTGGTCCTAATCCCGCAAACTTCCTTCCAGCCCATTTTCGAGACATTTCTCTTCCTTTTACCTTGCTAAGAGTTTTTTTCTTCTTTCCTTAGTTTTATTTATTTTCTTTTATTAAATCGCATGTTGCGTGGTTTTCTTCTCTCCCATTCTTCACAGAACGATGGGGGAGCCGCGTATATAACGCGCAATAAAACGACGAGACGTCGTCTCCTTTACATTCGGCGACCAGGTTTCCAAGGACTCGGTTGAGAGGGGTGGAGGTGACACGAGATATTACTCTGGGGTTGTGAGATTTGGATAGAGAAAAAAGATGCAATTGGTCTATACCCCTCTCTTTTGTAGTTTTCTGTTTGGTAGTAGATATTGAGACGAGATCGTAAACAACCTCGTGTTTATATTTTGCTCCAGATCCTATGCGTACTCACCTAGTTCTTTAGTAAATAAAAAATAAAAATAAAAAGAAAAAATCGGAAAGATCAGAATCAAAGCATCTCAAGGTGTCATTCAATTGAAGAAGTTTCACATCAACTTCCTATCAATGCAAAATAGGCTTGTGGAAAGCAAACTCGGTCAATTACCCGAACCGTGGTACCTATCGCCTTTTGAACTGAGCTGCAGCAGAGCTATGGCATTTGGATCAAATATCGATACATTTCAAATTTCGTCAAAATATTAGTACCTGCTTGATAGGAAATGAATGGATAAGGTCGAAAATGAACGATTTTCAAAAGTGGGGAAGTTTAAGTAGGTAGAGGTTGCGTGCAATGAGTTGGTCTCGTTCGCAATAGTTCAACTACTGAACTGTTTTAACCCTAGGTTTCTTTGAAAATTCGCTCATATTGGTTATGCATGACTATCTATACTTGTGAATTATTACACAACGGTTTATTACACAACGGTTTACTGCACAACGGTTTATTATTGCCTTATGCTTTATGAATAACAACAAATCATTATTAATGATCGAATTATTGAATCCCGCGCATTTTTATGAAACTTTAATTCCCGTGCTAGCTTCGATACACATTTAGGGGTTTCCTGGGAGAAGCTCGAGAGTAAGTATTGACCAAGGAAACAGTGATGTACGCAGAAGGGGCATCTATAATACTGGTAAATAATAACCTTTGTGTAATAATTTGCTGAATATTACACAATTAGAACGGAGTATTAACGGTTTGCTAGTTATTTATATTCCGATTTACAGATGTTGTACAAAATGCACATGTCTTTTGTAGACATCTAGGGTCATCTCGAGTGAGCATTGAAATCCAGTCAAAGTTCAGTCGCCAACGGAGTAAAAGACTTATTTCCTTTGCCAAACGTCATCCAAGACCATAAAGCAAAAATGTGGTACCTCATGATAGTCTACCTTTCACTCAAATTAGGAAACGGACGAGGGTACTCACGAGAAACACGTAGCGGATGCTGCAGGCCCATTGTGCCAGAGTAGTCCGCATTCTGTTCTTGCAGAAAGAGACCCTTAGGAGGTTAGGGCAAAACTCGTCATCCAAGAAGTGAACGAATTTCAATCTGTTCTCTGTAACATAAAAATACATTACGCTTACGGAATTTATTCGCTCATGATGCTATTTGTAAACACTCGTATTTTGTACAGATCGAATAGTAACCATTGTATATTTGCAGTCTATCTGTACTTAGGTATTAATTGTGAGGTAAGGGGAAAAGGATGAAGGCAGTCCATTGTGAAATCTCAAATTTTGAATGTCGGGGAGGGGAGGCCAATAATTAACCCGGGACAAGTGAATTTTAAAGTGGAGTGTGGACCTTTCTCAACGCCCTTCCACCATCGACTGAAGGAAGATGTCATGGAATCCAGAAGTGGTTTATGAAACCCTAGGTGGGTAGGGAGGCATCTAAACTCAAAATGAGTCGAAATTACGCACGTTAGCTGTCCTGGGTCAGCGTAAACACAGCTGGGTTCATTGTAATAAACTAAGAAATGAAACCTAACATCATAACAGTATACTAATAATATAAGGACCAAGCTACCTAATGCTTAGTTTAGTTTCTTATATTATTAGTATAAGAAACTATAAAAATTTTGTCGATCTGTAACTGTATAAAATTGCTGATATTAGTAGTTAGTACCCTGGCTATGTGATATCATGACATGTAGAGGTGGTTCATGAAACCTTAGTTCGATGTGGAGGCATCCAGACTCAAAAGATGAGTTAATCTGAACGGTGTCCTGGGCTGGCGTTCAAACAGCTGGGCCCACCATATCACTGAACAGACATTGTTATCAATTGCGAAATGAAACCCAAAAATCGTAACATTAAGTACCTATACTAATAGTAGAAAACTACACTGACAGGTAGGTTGTATAGTTCTTACTTTTAGTTTTAAATCAGTCGTAGAACATGATTGGTACATACATGGATATATCTAAAACAGTATCGATGGTATAACTTGTTGTTTGGATGCAAGAAAGGTGGTGGACACAACAGTCCCGCACGTTTAATATGAAATCAACTGGAATTATATAAATGTTGTCGATATGTAACTACAAAATTGTGCAAATTAGGTGTACCTATGAGTTTTTGGGTACCCTGGCTTGCGGTTGAGGTAAGTATATTCGCAGCGGGGGTGGATTCATCCTAGGTGATTTCTGGAAATATACCTACCGCAGCCGTTGGAAAGCCGGGAGGATTAACTGGAATTGGGGAAATGCTCTTAAAAGATTTATCCGGAACTGCTCCCTTGGAGGAACGGAAAGGCATAAATATCAGGGGGAGCGGCAATAGATAATAATAACTTGTGTGATTTACACCGCCTATTCATAGGTTCTGGGTGAACGGGCGCTCTGCCGAGCGGCTCAAGTGCTCGGGACGGCCCGAGAAGGATCGTTACTCGTGAAAACGCTCATAATACGTCCCGAGAGAGGGAACGAAAACCCGGAGCACTCCGGTACAAAACGCCTATTTGGGTGAGCAAGGGGCACCATGCAGCGTTACCGTATGAGTGAATTTGGAAGTTATATGGGCCACCACTCATTTTCCACCGTTTTCGAATATATTAAACACTAGCCTGACCGCTCGCTTCGCTCGCTATCCGAGATTCGCTGTACGCAGTATCGTGGAACCAACAAACGACGGAAAAATCCCATAGCCTACCGGGTATTTGTGCCCAATTTTATCAAAATCCGTCAAGCCATTCAGGAGTTGACCATGGTCGACCATATTTCCGCTATGGTCAGGGAATTAAAAATGCGCCTACGTTCAACTTGGGAGGCTACCGGATATTGGTGCCAAATTTGGTCGATATCCGTTGAGCAATTCGGGATTCGACCATGGAGGGGCCCATGGATGCGCTATGGTCGACCGCGGGGGTAGTCCGAAGGGTCGATCGTAGATAGAATTTCACGTAGATTACGAATACGCGATAAAAAATAGGGGTTACCATTTCAATTAACGAAGTTGACCATGGTCGACCATAGTTCCGCTATGGTCAGGGAATTAAAAATGCGACGTTGCACAACTTGGGAGCCTACTGGATACTCGTGCCAAATTTGGTCGATATCCGTCAAGCCATTCAGGAGTTGACAATGGTCGACCATAGTTCCGCTATGGTCAGGGAATTAAAAATGCGACGTTGCACAACTTGGGAGCCTACTGGATATTCGTGCCAAATTTGGTCGATATCCGTCAAGCCATTCAGGAGTTGACCATGGTCGACCATAGTTCCGCTATGGTCAGGGAATTAAAAATGCGACGTTGCACAACTTGGGAGCCTACTGGATATTCGTGCCAAATTTGGTCGATATCCATCAAGCCATTCAGGAGTTGACCATGGTCGACCATATTTCCGCTATGGTCAGGGAATCAAAAATGCGCCTACGTTCAACTTGGGAGGCTACCGGATATTGGTGCCAAATTTGGTCGATATCCGTCGAGCCGTTCGGCCGTGAAAAGCAATTCGGGATTCGACCATGGAGGGGCCCATGGACGCGCTATGGTCGACCGCGGGGGTAGTCCGAAGGGTCGATCGTACATAGAATTTCACGTAGATTACGAATAGGCGATAAAAAATAGGGGTTACCGATCAAATAACGAAGTTGACCATGGTCGACCATAGTTCCGCTATGGTGAGGGAATTAAAAATGCGATGTTGCACAACTTGGGAGCCTACTGGGTATTCGTGCCAAATTTGGTCGATATCCGTCGAGCCGTTTGGCCGTGCATAGAATCACAGACACACACACAGACAGAGATCCGTTTTTATAATATAGTAGGGATTTCTAAGTAGACTTTAAATAGTTCTATGGTGTTTTTCACTATGCACGTCTAACTGAAAAAATGCTGCAAATTATCACACAACGGTTTATTATTCACCTTTATAGATGCCTCTTCTGCGTAGATCACTGTTTCCTTGGTCAATACCTACTCTCGAGCTCCTCCCAGGAGCCGGTCCGGGAATTAAAGTTTCATAAAAATGCGCAGGATTCAATAAATCAATCATTAATAATTATGTGTTGTTATTCATGAAGCATAAGACAATAATAAACCGTTGTGCAGTAACCCGCTGTGTGAAAAACTGTGTAAATAGTGTAAGATTGCGGAATGTGTAACAGTGGTGCTCTCGAGTAGTTTTTTGGTCCGGTGGAGACGGGATCGGTGAGTGGAAGCCTAATCGATATCCCATCTTAACCGGTGATAATCTCCCTGGTTTAGGAGGGGGACTCTCGATGGTCCACCCCAACTGTCACACTCTGTCACAACCGCTGTGTAAATTTGTGTAAGAATAAACAGTAAACTGTGTAAGAATCAACCGTTGTCATATAGCCTTCATATAGCCATCCGTGATTATATTCACGGGGTCCCTAGCAATGATATCTGCGTCGGATTTATACCGTTTGATTAAAGATCATGTTGATGATTTTCGGGGCACACGAACGGCTGGTCGTACAATGCTCCGGGTGTTCTCAAAAATTCTTTGATTCAAGATCAGTTTAAAAACGAATACAAACCATACCCTTCCTTCGAAAGTTTTTGAGCTACGGTGTTGTTCTCTATGGCGTTACTGACGGTAACGCCGAGCTTCGCGGACCAACTGCACCCCAAACGGGACGTACAAACCAAATTACGTTAATTTCGATTCATGGTAACTAAAAAAAAGTGCGTGAAGTACGGCGTACGTCGGACAGACAGAAATGTTTTTGTTTCACCTCGAAACGTAAACCATCAAATTTTGAGGGGGTTAAAAAAAAAATTGTGATCATACTCGACTCCAATTATTGAAAATAATAAACCAAAAGCGACCTGAGAATCTCAAGCCAAGTTCAATATCACTCGCTCTCCTAAACTCTAAAAAAATGAGGGAATCGAAAAAATGTCGGGAAGACACCCCAGGAAATTAGTACGTCCCCTCCTCCCCCAACCAAAGCAAAAACCCCCCTGACCCAATTCTACATTCCCGTAAACTGTTGCACAATTAGGCCAAAACCTGAATTAATTTCAAACAGAACAATGAAAACCAGATTAGCAAAAAGTTATTTGACATTTAGACTAATAAATAACTAAAATCAAAGATAGGTACCTAATAAATAATTCAGATCGAATGATTTCACGATTATATCCCTCTCCCCTCCTACCACTCTCATTCCGTCATTGCTTTCAACAATCTCGAAGTTTATTCTGTTCACAGTCCCTGACGCGAGAATACGGGCCCAGCTGAGCTATGCTAAGCTAATCACATAGCAATGTGGGTTGAGCATTCAAAATGTCGCAGGCGCTGCGCTCCAAGGTTCCCTCATATTTTGAATGAAATCCCACGATTCGTTTGAAAAATATTGGCGTTTGTAGGAATTCGCATTTGCTGCATGGTGCGGCTACCTTTGATACGCCATCTAGGGCCTAGTTAGGTTCCTTCAACTGGTCGGTTAGGCAGTGCATTACGGGTCTCGCTGCCCCTTGGAAGCCAAGGTCGCAATTTTCGAGTCGTCGACCTAATCCCGAGTTGATTTCAACAGAAACATGAACATGAAAATTGGATGTAAATTGCAGCCTGGGCCTCGAGCACTAATTCTATCACACACATATTTAAGAGCAGGCACATACACCTATACATACGTATTCGTATATAACAGACACGTACCTACACCTTTATCGTAACTATTTTTAACGGATTTCGCTTTAGAATTTCCTGAATCGGTTATTTTAGTTACCTAAATATTTGATTGTTTTAGTCCTTTTTTGTTATACATCCTCCCAACAATAATAACAATCGGAGCGTTCAACTACGGAATCGTCACTCACTTTTCATTGGACCACCAACCCTTTGCATAAATGCTCGCGACACTTGCATCTTGAATTGAAATTATTTATCTTGAAATAAATTATTTATGAAACATCCTTCATATTTCATTTCAGATAAATATACTCCTAGATTGCCAAGGAGTATAGATCATTCTATGCGTAGATAAAACTGGTTTGGATGGTTTGGTGCTTCACTCTCATACAATCATAAAAACATCCCTTATCTGTCATTTCAGAGAAATATATAATATTTATGCACTTGTGGATTACCAGGGAGCACATCCCTATGCACAGACTGCTCGCTAAACTCGCATCTTGGAATTATAAAAACATCCCTCGGCTGTCATTTCAGAGAAATATACTCGTAGATAAACAGGGAGTAATTTTTCGTTGCCTAGATGAATGATCGCTTCGCTCGCGTCTTTCAGAAAGTTAGAAGGGTTCTCCCATCATTCGCATCAGAAAAAGATACATTTCTATACTTAGATAGTAATCACTTTGCAAGGAACACTGAAAAACTGCTGGCCATTTTGGTTTATCATTTTTTACGTTCGTATATTGTTTAGCCTGGCTCCTGCGTATCGATAAATTAGTAAATACAGCTACAAGCTCTCACTAAAAACGAGAAAGCTAAGCCCAAGTGCCAAACCCTTGCAAAATGTTCCGAAACATTCAAAGAGACGATCATTTATTGCCAAGAGGAATTCTGATTCGTCTTGGTAAACTCGGAAACGAGATATTTTGGTATGCAAACCTCGTTGCCCCCTTCTATCCCACCAATAATTACCCCTTATACCTCCCAAGATTTATCCTACCGTAAACTCACCGGACCCGTCTTAACGGTTCAACGGATTTATTCCCCCCCCCCCCCCCCCTTCTTCCGTTTCACTGAATAATGCGACTCCGGACTTGCCCATGACGATAACTCGTAGTTCGTTGTAGAGTTTTGACGTTGAGGGGTCCCCGGGCGGATTTAAGGCTGAATTGAAATGCGGGGAGTTAAGTGTTGAGGCGTTGGAGAAGTTAGAGAAGTCGTATGCAAACATTTGTTTTACATCCTCTAATGAAAACAGAATGAGAGGCTCGCACGGTCCCAGAAAAGCCCTTTGTGTGATCATTGCGAATTTTTAGGGTTTAAATGAGTTAAGCGGTCAGCCCCAGTTGCTTCCATCCCTTCAATTCAAGCTTTGTGGATTCCCTTCGGTCTGTACAACGTATTGTGGAGTAGGTAAAACTCATGCAAAACCATCTGAGTTAAGGACGTGAATTCCGAGAATTCTTCAAGTTTGTTCTTATTTTCCGTATCTTCTGGTTTAATTTTGCATGAATATGGAGTGTGGTTTGGAACTGAATCACTAATGTGTTCATAGATTTCCCGACGAAGTTCTAGCTCATGGATTGCAGCAGACCCAGATTTTTCTTAGTTCTGAGCATCAAGTCTTTATCGTCAATGTACCCATCAAGACATAGGTAGTTCCCACCAACGAATATCAGGAATTACCTCCTTCAAGAAACGATGAACAGGAAATTCAGTTTCAAAAAATCCATTGCAAAATTATACGGTTTATAATCATAATGTGTAGGCAGATAATACTTCGGTCTGGATCACAACTGCGCAGTAACTGTGACACAATGTGGGCCGTAGCGGTTCGGATTGGGGCGGCGACTGCGGTCCATCGGTTCGGATCCCACCGCCCCTCGTCACTAGCTAAATAGGGCAATGGGTAGAGCTGAGCAAAATTATCAGACATTCTGACCGTCCTGAGAGGACACCTGGGGCCTATCCCTAAAGACTTTCACACTTCACTCTGCACTCTTCAAATCCTCACTCTGCTCTTTGCGAACGAATTTCCGTTCCTAAAGAACGCTCTTGGAAAGGAAGTCTGAAATGCAAATAGTAGAATTGCTGAGTTTTACAAGTCTTTGAACAGTTCCGTTCCTAAAGGTTATCTTCCGCAAAGTGAAGAGTCTGCGTTGTAAATTAAGAGTTTACAACATTTTTGCATAGTCCCAAATGACTGCGGTAGAATGACATGCTTTTCAAATCGGTTTTTATGTTTTATTTCTTCGTTAAAATCAAGTTTGGTAGTGCAAATAAAAACAAGAGAATTCAATCTTTCGAATAGGTCTACAGATGGTCCAATTAGTGAGAGAGCAAGTGTGGGGGTTATCCACAGTACCAATTTCAAAGTTGCGTGACCCAGTGTTATTATAACCCTTCACCATAATCAACAGTTGCGGAATAAAATTACTTTGACTCGTATTTGAACCACCGACTAGGTCACGTGAACAAAAACTACGCTAAACCACCACACAAGCCATAGGACAAACACCCCTATAATGGTGACCCCGGCGTGGCGGACATGGCCGATGGCGACTCTCCCATGCTGAGATCAGGTGAGGTAGAAAGTAACTACACCGTAAAGCTTCCCGAATTTTGGCCGCAAAAGCCGAACATTTGGTTTGCACAAGTGGAAGCCCAGTTTAAGCTTAAGCGGATCCACGCTGAGTCAACGAGGTTCTTCTATTTCCTAGCTCAACATGATAATGCGTACGTGGAAAATATTTATGATCTAGCAGAGTCCGATACCACCAACAAGTACTCCCAAGCTAAGGCTATAATTATAGCAATCTATGAGGAGAGTGAGGAAGCGAACATATAAAAACTGACGAGTGGATTGGAGCTAGGTGGTTTAAAGCCGAGCCAGTTGCTGCGCAAAATGAAATCTGGCTGGAACTAGCGATTTTTTGGACAGTTTTCAAAACCCTGTGGCTCGAAAAGCTTCCTGAGCACGTTAGAAGCGTGTTAGTGATTGCCGAAGGGGATTTGGAAAAATTAGCGCAGCTGGCGGACAAAATCTGTGAAGTTCGGAATGTAGATGCGGTTAACTCTGAATTCAGCACTGCTCCAGCTCCGCACCCCAGCAGCCTAGAGGCTCTGACTCGGGCCGTAGATGAGATACAGCGCCAACTCAGCGAGCTAAGATCGAGCAGGTCTCGGCAGTTCCAGTTGCGCGTCGAGTCGTCACAGCAGTCGAAGATGAAAGAGTTGAAGTCCGTAAACGTAAAACACAAGAGCAAATTCACTCCGTTTGTCTTCAAGGATTTACAAGATGCGAGCCATGTATTCGTAAGGGTGGATAAGCTGAAAGCCTCGCTTGCCAACCCTTATGAAGGACTTTTCAAAATTATCGAGCGGACCGAGAAATTTTTCACACTGGACATGAAAGGAGTCCTAGTGAATATTTCCATTGACCGCTTTAAGCCAGCCTACTTGCTATCGAATGCGCACGAGGTAAAAAAAGGAAGACGAGGAACAGAAGAGTGAAGAAGACGCTCAATTTCCCAAGACACAGTCGGGACGATAAGTTAAGTTTCAAAGTTGCGTGATCCAGTGTTATTATAACCCATCACCATTATTAACAGTTGCGAAATAAAATTACTTTGATTCGTATTTGAACCACCGAGGAGTTCACGTGAACAAAAACTACGCTAAACCACCACAAACAAACCAGGTAGAAGTATACTCCAGTGTAAAAAACACACATAATGAAGTTCTGAAAAGAAATTGTTGATGAGGAGTGAAAACGACCAGCAACAAAGTTACCTGTACAGGGCACTCAGCTGATGTGACGAGCACCGTACTGTAAAATTCGTGTGAGACTATCCTAAGGAAGCTATGGTTCAAATGCGAAGTCGATTGTTCGAACCGCATCTAAGTTAACTGTTCAGGGCAGTCAGCTGATCTGACGACGACCTTATTCTAAAATTCGTATGAGACCATCCTAAGGAACCTGTGGTTTAAATTTCAAGTCGATAGGTCGACCAGCAACATAGTTACACATTTTTTCGTATTTCACCCTCCCTCTAAACTACACTTAATAGTGGTCCGATCTTGAAGGCGAGGATCTTCAGCCAACTAGATTCCAAACGGAGCCTTCTTACAAAATTTCAGCACTCTAGCACCCCGGGAAGTGTTCCAAATTCAAGAGAGAATTCCTTGTAACGCCCATAACTACCTGAAAAATCATAGGAAACGGAGAAGAAACACAAACGGTGGGTACAGCTTCCGTACAAGTACGCAACCACGAGGGACATTTTATGTCTTAGCGCCCCCTCCCGCACCCACTCCAAGTACTTCGTACTTAATTGTTTTGGTCAAGATTTCCAACGAATGGTAAACTCTGTCCTTGGGCGGTCACAAATGACAAAGAATCACGTTTCAATTTAAAAACAAGTACTTCGTACTTGATTATCGCAGAACTATCACCTAGTCCGAACAGCCTTCAGTCCCAATTAGTTCGGATTAGCCGGACTCCACTGTATTATGTACGTAAACATTCATTTAAACAATCACGCTCATACCGTAGCTTGTTGGCCACACAGTCCGCAGTGGTTAACGTAGTATGGTTAGGTAAATCGAGAGCTATCCAACGAGTGGTGAACGATTTTTGTACGATGATAACTGGCGAAGATAAAGTTCCGTAGCAACGAATCGGTTGTAAGCGAAAATCATCAGAAATATTTTCGTGACGTTGTTTCCGTTGCATGTCTCCGTTGCATGTCCCGCGTTTCATTTTCGAGTTTATGTAGCAAAGTAAAGACATAAAATGGCAAAACCATAGGGCAAACACCCCTATAGCAAGCATATTAAAATAGCATCGAAGTTAGCTGCACTGAGGCCATCAAAATACCATGGAAATACTCAAAATTAGGGAACAGATTAGGAAGCGAAAGGTTTACTGTTGTAAGTCGATTAAAATTGACTAATTTTAATTTATGTTGCTCTTCACTATAATACAGTGGCGTATCCAGGGGGGGGGGTTAGGGGGGCCATAATCCCCCCCCCCCCCCATTGGCTCGAAATGTTTATCAAAATTTCAAGAACCATATCAAACACAGCAGTAACAAACAACTACAACAATAACAGATTACACGGTAAATCAAACATAATAAACATTTAAATAATATTACGTTTATTTTATTACAAACGAGCAAATGTGTATATGAATTCGGAAAATATTCCTATCATCAAAATAGTCCCTCTTTTTGTCGTGACAATCCCACACCATCCCAGGTGAATTAATTTTTGTCTTTACTCATCCTTCCAATCACCTTCAGTGATTTCATATCGCAGTTTTAGCCGTTTTTACAAATTTTTTATCCTAAAAACCAACTAGACACCCTTGGAATTTTTGAAAATAGCTGATCTTCGAACTCATCCTTTTGTTTGGCAATAAGAGCATTTTGGCGAAATTTGGAATTTGTATCGCCTATCCAAGGTCAGGTATCGTCTGGAGTGACTCATAAATAAATAAATATAAATATACGTATAAATTAAGTAAAACTGTAGGGATTAACTCAGGATGCTCTCGAATAGATTTTCCTATAAAACAATTTCAAAAATGTATGTTCTGAAAATTTTGGACCCATCGCAATAACATATTCAGCTTTGTTTGTAAAGTCAAACCTTATTAGCAAATGTTCAAAGAAAATTGCAATGGGTCCAAAATTTTCAGAACATGAATTTTTGAAAATTTTTTATAGGTAAATCCGTTCCAGAGCATCCTCAATTCATCCCTAGATGGTAACAAAGATTTATATGTATACATGTTTATATATGTCACTCGAGACGATATCTATCCTTGGGTAGCTATATGATAAAAATTCCAAATTTCGCCAAAACGTTCGTATTGCCAAACAAAAGGATAAGTTCGATGATGACCAACTTTCAACAGTTCTAAGGGTCAAATTTGAGTTTCTAGGGGACAAAAGTCGGTAAAAACTGCTAAAATAGCCAGCAATTGATAGAAAATCACTAGATGTGGAATAGAAGGGTGAGAAAGACATAAAAAATACCATTTCACTGTGTTTTCATACAGAATAGGGGTCAAATTTTGATTTTTGGGGGTCGAAATTGGTATTGGGGGCTAAAATCAATGTTAATTCACCTGAAGTTATGCGAGATGGTGGAACACGATGGACAGACTACTTCGATGATAAAAATACTTTTCTTAAAAACGAGTGGGTCAAACTTGACTTTGGGTGACAAGTCGGTAAAAAGAGCTAAAATCACGAAAAAATTATATAATTTTACGAAAAGTGGTACGGTTTCTCGCTATATCATCTTCTTACACAATAGCACGAACATTTCTTTGAAAATTGGCTCTTAAAACTATGTTGCATGACTGGACCTTTTCTATTTCCGATACCCCCCCATTCAACAATCCTGGCTACGCCACTGCTATAATAGAAATTTTCCGATACGGATGTAATGCAATTGAATAATTTGTCCCTATAACTCTGAAAAGCACTGATTATTTCCCAGATTCAATATTGTTGTTCTAAACGTGAGGTTTCGAGAGTTTCAAACGTTGTCAAGAGTTGTATATTTAATATCATTTCTTTGCTCCTTATAACGGCCATAATTCGTAACTTCCAAAGCCCATAAAGCTCAAGCGAAAGTTTCGAGGATATTAAACAAAAGCAAGACAAAGATTACACATTAATGAGTTAAGTTTGACTGTGAAAAACGGCTTCAAATTTCTTGAATATTCCCATTTCCAACGAGGGTTAGGTATTTATTTATCACAGTAACCACTGATGGGTAAACATGTTACCATTAAAGTGTAAAGTCCGTTATTATGTAAAATAACTAACTGGTTATTATTAAAAAACGGTGCAAATCCCTGCACAACGGTTTATTATTTTGTACAGAATACCCTTCTTTTACAGATCACAGCTCTCTGTATAGATAACCCGTCTATATAATATGTACTAGTATATACATATTATGTAGCTCGCAGACCCTCCGTAGGTTAGTACCTAACCCCGTACTCGTTACTAGGTACCTACCTAAATCACTAAAATAATTCTGTCGATGACAAACAGTAACTAAAATGTTGAAGAGAAACGCAAATAATGAAGTTCTGAAGGAAAATTGTTGATGTGGAGTGAAATCGATGCCCCTTCTGCGTAGATCACTGTTTTCTGTGGTCAGTACCTACCCTCTGGTCAATTATAATGAACCGTTGTGTAATAACTTACCCATCAATAATACTTCAACGGTTGGTCAAGTTGCAAAAGTACCTACCTATCAAAAAAATCCAGCCCCTTCTTGGTAGATGAACCGCTGTGTAATAATTTACCGTTGTGTAATAATTTACCGTTCTGTAATAATTTATCGTAGTGTAACAATTTACCGTTCTGTAATAATTTACCGTTGTGTAATAATTTACCGTTGCGTAGGTAATAATTTACCGTTGTGTAATAATTTGCCGTTCTGTAATAATTTACCACTGAGTAATAATTTACCTATCAATAATACTTCAAAGTTTGTTCAAGTTTCACAAGTACCTACCAACAAAATCCAATAGTCCATCACGTATCAAATAAAATAATATCGCAGAACAACCAACTCGACTTCATACAGCCATCCTTGATTATAATCAGGGGCTCCCTAGTGATGATATCCCGGCCGGATTTATACCGTTTGATTCACGATCGTGTTGACGAAGCTATTTGGTGCTCACGAACGGCTGGACGTACGATGCTCCGGGTGGTCTCAAAAAATAGTTTAGCTCAAGACAAATTTAATAACGTAAAAAAACCATACCCTTGTATCAAAAGTTTTCGAGCTAGGGCGTTCTGAAAATTTCAACCCCTATTTTGAACCCCTTAGAGATGAGTTACCGTAACGCCGAGCTTCGAGGACCAACTAGACCCCGAACGGAACCTATAACCCGAATTTCATCAATTTTTTCTCATGGTAACCAAGAAAAGTTGCCCGTACGGCGTACGGCGGACAGACAGAAATATTTTTATTGCATTTTCGGATTCTACATATCTTGAAACGTAAACCATCAAATTTTGAGGGGGGTTAGAATTTTTTTTCATGCTCGATTCCAATGGCTCATTATTGAAAATAATAAACCAATAACGAGAGGCCAACCATGAAAGTGTACAAGACATTGAATACCTACTGGTTTTTTTCCAGGCAACTTTACCAAAAAATTCAGTTCGATAAGGTTCATGTGTATATCAAAAATAATGTTTTATGTAATTCCAAATGCCACCACAGCAACCCGTGTGCTAATAAATGAAACATTTTTCTGATAGATAGTTTACTGACTCTTTAAATGTTTAATTATCAATTAGTTATTATTTTGTGACAAATTAGAAGTTAGTGATGAAAATCCAGGCCTGCTCATATGTCACATACTTTCCCCTAAATCAAGCGATTCAACCAGTTCTCTTCAAAGGTCTCAAAAATCTTAAATTCTAGAGTTTGCAACACTCAGTTATATATTGTAACTGTTCGTGATTTATATTCTGTAGGGAAATTTTGTAAAAAAATTGGAATTATACACATAAACTAAAAACATAATTAATATAAATTATAAAATAATAACTTAATATTATACACGGTAACATATACACTGGCAGTATATGATAATGTACCTACGTTAAAACTGTCGATTTTATTGTTTTGTGTCCCTCCTGCAAAATGAAAACAATAGGGTCGTCCCTAAGATATTGGGCTTCTAAATTAAGGGGGGTTTGATTACCCTTCAGTGGAGCTGAATGGAAGTAGGTATCCAATTCAGTACACCAAGAACATTTGAAGAAAACAGAAAAATCTCTTGACATCTACGCTAGTAGGTATTTAATATTATTGAAACCAAAACAAAGGTTTCTTTGGTGGTCCCCCTCCTCCAAAATTAAAACAATATAGTCAAACTCTCATTTAGAAAGCCTATCTACTTAGGGGTGTCCCTAAAAAGGCAAATACGACCTCCTAACAATCAAATAGACCCTCAAACACCCACTTGTATTTTGGAGAAAAAACTCTACAAGCAAAAATTTTGAAACTCTTGTTGAATCTAAAAAGTCACTCGATTCTATCGTCATTTACGTGCTTTCCTCTAGAGGAGACGACGAAGACGAAGGAGGCCCTTTTCCACAGTTAATGAGACTGTCAAAAATTCAGGTCGGAATTGCGGATTTGAATATTTGATGGAGGTGGATGACGGCGGGGATACTCCGAGGTATCATAAAAGGAAGGCATGAGTGGTGAGGCCAAAGGGAAATCAATGCGTTTTTCCTGAATACTTTGCCATTCCTCATCTCTGCTTTTCCCACCCGCACCCTGAAAGGCTCCTTTCCCCATCGTCAGGGTACCAGAGGCACTACCCGTGATTGATTGTCGGTTTTGTCGAGAGAAAAAGGGAACAAATAAACTGGAAAGGTTGAATTTTCGATATAACCGTAACTCTACATCGCGTTTGCCTTCTAAAGTGAAACTTCTCGATGCGTTGATCATAGAGTAATATTAAGGTGATACTTCGATGATACTGCGGGAAGGGCAACGGGCTTGATGTCATCCGCAGCGCCGTGATCTAGCGATGAAACCCAAAACTCTTTAAAGACTCGCGGGCTAGTATTCTGCCATTAGACGGCTGCTTGGCCCGCCGATTCGAACGAATGTCATTTTATTTGTAATATTCATTCTTAAAATGAGTAGGTACCTATCATTTAAGAAGATGAAGTAGTTAGAAAACATCATTTCCTTTTTTTATTTTCGTTTTTTTATTTATTTTTCTCAATATTTCCCATCTACCTCTACATCTCTTTCCTGTACCCGCTCTACACGAGTAATCTACCAGAAATCGAAGGAAACACTGAAGCCACATTTACAGATGGTAAGTAATAAATCGTTGTGTAATAATTTACCCAATAAAACAACATCCGTTCAAGCTGCTAACCTATCAACAAAATCAAAAGATCCATAATTTTTCAAATGAAATAATCACAGAACAATAATAATCACAGAACAAATAATAATTATCACAGAACAACCGACGCGACTTCATAAAGCCATTCGTGATTATAATCAAGTGCCCCCTAGCGACGATATCTGGGCCGGATTTATACCGTTTGATTCACGATCATGTTAACGAAGCTTTTCGATGCAAACGAACGGCTGGTCGTACAATGTTCCGGGTGGCCTCAAAAATTCTTTAGTTCAAGATCAATTTAAAAACGTAAAAAAACCATACCATTCTGTTGAAGCTCGAAAACTAGGGTGTTCTGAAAATCCCTATTTTCCACCCCTCAGAGATGAATGACCGCCGGAGCTTCGCGGATCAACTAGACCCCATATCGTCCCCACTATGCCAAACTAGCGAATCTTTTGATACTCCCGAAAACTAGCGAAACCGCAATTTTCACGAATTTGACTTTTAGTTACAATGAATATTGTCTCCACGAGGTCTACCAGTTGGCAAAATCTTGCGTCAATATCGTGCACCGTTTTCCGCCTACAGCTTGTTATTAATAAGCGTATCTGCATTTGGGCCATTTTCCACTCCAGTAAACTAGCGAATCCGATTATTCGTTAATTTGGCGTAGTGTCTTTGTTGAATGTAGGTCTAAAACAACCGACGAATCAGCCGCTTTCGCTCATTTGCCCTAGTGACGCACTATCAATACACTACAGTATCCTTACAGAGGCCTGATTGTCGAACCAGATCGCTCTTCTTTGCTCCCTCGAGGTTTGGCGTGCCTAGTATCGGTGGATTTTGTGTTATTTCCTGACCTCCTGTCGGGTTTCAAAAGTGAAAAAAAAGGAAGTGAAATCTCCTTCGTCGAATCGGTTGAAGACACCTTATTTTTCGGAGCATGTTTCCACTTTAAATCAAGTTGTAAAATATTTGATACCCTCGACATTCAGTTTGTCAAAGGCCCCTCGCACTAAGCCTTCAGCCTGAAATATTCAGAGTGCCGCGGAAAAATTCACGGCATACTGTTACTAAGTAAGTATACTGTTCCTTGGTGAAATGATAAATTTTAGTATTTTATCTCCTATAAAGTTCCTTAGGCTGAGCAGCTTTTTGATCTTTGAGATGACGAATCAAGAACTGGTGTTGTTCTGTGATTTTTTCAAGGCTTTGAAACTCACTGTAAATGCGTTGCCTTAAATCTTCAGTACCTCCTTCACGAATTCTACTCTAATCTACCTTGTTCAAACGAAGTCGCGGATGTCCTCCCAGAACTTGACATTAACGAAACAGAAGATAGTGAATGACGCAAAAGTTCTGAAAAGTTCCATTTTCATCATTCAATTTTTCTCTTAATTGGTATTTATTGTTTTCTCATCATGACGCGACTTCGAATTTACTTTGTAAAATTAAGTTGTATTATACTTCATAATTATTTAACCAACGTTATTATTAATTCATTTTGCTATGACGCGTAAGGTGGGACGCTTGCCCATTTTGGAAGCATATTATGCTTCCAAATAAATTATTCTGTCCTGTTTTATTTCTATTTTAGCCCAATAATTTATAGGTATTTGCTTCAGGAGATACTTATTTTCAGTTTTTTTGTCTTGAAATGACCTAATAAGCGTCGGTATAAAAAATGAAGCGTTCCCGTTGTCATAACATTCGTTAAACATCTACTTTTCCTTTCCGTAAACCATCAACACTCTCTTCTTTTCGTGCTTTGAAGCACACACTATTAGCAGAATTAGGAAAATTTAAGCTGCTTGTCAACAGAGCGTATGGACAGTAAGTTTAAAACAAACAGAATTGAAAAACAGCAATAACTAGATTTTATGTGCTAATTTAAAGTTTGATTGCGCTCTCCTGAAAACCTGCAAAATTGCGGTTTCGTTAGTTTTCGGGAGTGTAAAAAGATTCGATAGTTTAGCATAGTGGGGACGATATGGGACCTACAGATCAAATTTAATTAATTTGGTTCACGGTAAAAAAGGACGGTACGGCGTACCACGTTTTTTTTCCATTTTCTAATTCTACGAACCTTGAATCGGAAACCATCACATTATGAGAGAGGGTGGGAGAAACTTTTTTTTTTTTTCACGCTCGGTTCTAAATATTGAAAATAATAAACCAAAACACTTTTTTTAAACACGCTTTGTTATGAAAGTTCGACGAGACTATTGAAAAATCTTAAAAATTATGATACTGAGCGGTTACAAGAGAACTAAAACTTGTTCAGCGCACAAAAATCCAGTTTTCAATATCATTTTCCGGAATTATTCAATCATTCAAATAATCCTCCATGGCGATCTATTGAGCAGTTTTGAATGACGGATTCTCAAGGGATACCTATTTTACTTTCCACATTTCCGTCAGTGTGCTCGATTCACTTGACACGGTAGAAGAGGCTCAACGACGTCAGTTACACGAGTATGAATGGCGTATAACACTCTCGTCGTCAACGGTTGTCGCGGATTTGATGGGAGTTTCAACTGTGAACCCTCACTTCAGTAATAGGAACCTGATGTGAAATGATTGACGTGGAATTGTGGCGCGGAGGAAGTTGGTTTTGTTTGGCCTCACTCCTAACCTCTAAACGCCCGTCCAGCTAGCGGAATGAGACCTCGTAAATTGATGTGAACATCAAATTTTTCTTTACAAGACTACTTCAGAGTAGTGTCCCACTTTCAGTCGAATTTCCGCTCCCACACAGATACTTTCAAAGGCTTCGGTTGTACTCTGCCAGTCAAATGTCACAACATTTCATGGTTCCTCATCCTAGAATCTTGAAAATCTCATTATAACGTAGGTACATAATGAGAAGTGGGTGAGTGTTATAGATGTGGTATCACGGGAGTTTGTGGGGTTGCTAAGAAGCATTACTGTTGGAGGTGGTCCCGCCGTGTACATTTAAGAACCAAGTAGGTACCAACGTATAGTTATGTGATAGTGTCTTCATTTCATTATTTTGATAATTTATTTTTTAAACAGTTACATGGGTATAACATCGTCATCGTTGCCATTCTGTCATAGTGGCAAGGATTTGCTGACAAACACATTCGGAACCTAATTTGTTCAGACTGGTATGAAAAGCAAAATACGGGTGGAAATTTAATTTTAGAAGACTACAACTTTCAATACTGAAAATGATCACAAGACTCGTCCTACGACCTACTGCGAAGGGCTCGAAGCGAAATCTATTGTTCTTAGCGCAAGAAGACATTTTTTGGCAATATGCACACATAGTCCTGGGTTAATAATTACGTACGCACTTAGTCCTGGGCCTTATGGTCTATTAAAATGCGGAGCGCCAAATTACAAGAGACAAAAAGCGATGTTTCTAGGGCCCTTTTCAGTGCAAACGACTGCACGGATTTTCATGATTGAGATGTTAAATTGCTCTTTACGGTTCCGTGGGTATTTCAATATTCTCATCTTACTATTAAAAAATGTTACGAAATATTACAGGAATCTGCAGAAGACGCTACAATATTACAGGTGACGGACGGCTAGTACTATTATTACAAGTAGATACCCACCTTCTCGTGCTACAGAAGCTGTTTCCCTTGGCCTCCCTAATTTTTGCCCTAGAATATTTATAGGATTACTAATACGAGTGTCACTAGTTCTAGTGAACTTCGATTTTGAAACGGAATTTATTAGTGCATTTACTTGATGCATAACTAGTTCGTAAAATAATACTGTGAAACAATATTGTTATGGTGGGTTCCACGATCATTACGAATGTTTGAAGAAAATTGGGTATGCAGTGGGTCCACACCTATACTTCAAGTAGTGATTTTTGAAGAAATTATCTGTTACTCTTCGTTTCAAAGCATTCTAAATGGAATCCTAGATTTTTTGTACATTCATATATTTAGAAACATCAAAAACACATGACCTTCTAATGAAAGTTTTCGAGCTATACGGCGTTCTGAATGCCGCTACCCCTATTTTTCATCCCGTAGAAATTACTGACAAACGCTGAGCTTCGCGGACCAACTAGACTTCAAAATGGGACATACAAACCGAATTTCATTAATTGCCGAACGTCAGTGAGACTCTTGTAAGAGTCGAGCGGCATTTTCGGGAAGGTGTATTAGTTTACATATGTCTGTACCGCGGAAAGTGACCCTTGGAACCGTTGTAAAAATCTGAAATACTCCTTGGGCCCCCAGATTTTGCTGTATAGTTTTTGGCGTCTCGACGACTCGAAGGAGAGGCGCTACCGTGCCGGAAGTGGCGCAACAAGTCCAAAACACCGGGTATATTAGGTATGGTGGGATATTACGAAGTCAGATTTTCAGGATATAGGTACTGTCAGGTATCGCTGTCGGTATAGGTTTTGGTACCAAGATGAAGCCAGCTAGAGGCGCCGAAAAAGCCAAAAACAGCTCATTTGTCGTAGGTATGCGTTGTATTCGTTTTACTGGAGATCTATACGTCAGGCTACTGGCCAGAGGACCCACTAGTTATGGTTGATGGTAAATAACCACCAAACCATCAAATGTTGAGGGGTTTGATTCCAAAGGTTCATTAGGTTCATTCATTATCATTCTATTAAAAAATGATGAACCAGACGTGACCAAATTTAACTTCAAAAAACGCTGCAAATCCCTGCACAACGGTTTATTATTTTGTATAGAATACCCTTCTGTTACAGATCACAGCTCTATGTATAGATAACCCGTCTATATAATATGATATGTACTATTCTATTATATGCATATTATGTAGATCGCAGACACTCCGTAGGTTAGTACCTAACCCCGTACTCGTTACTAGGTACCTACCTAAATCACGAGTTAAATGTTGCTAAAATAATTCTGCCGATGACAAACAGTACGAACAGTAAGAAACACACATAATGAAGTTCTGAAAAGAAATTGTTGATGAGGAGTGAAAAAAGTTGCAAAAGTACCTACCAACAAACTCCAGCCCCTTCTACGTAGATGGTATAATGAACCGTTGTGTAATAATTTACCGTTGAGTAATGATTTACCGTAGTAATAATTTACCCATCAATAATACTTCAACGTTTGTTCAAGTTTCACTACCTACCAACAAACTCCAATAGAGCCATCATTTTTCAAATTAAATAATATCACAGAACAACCAACTCGACTTCATACTCCGCCAATATAATCAGGTGATCCCTACCAATGATTGGCCGTATTCACAAATTCCTATTGTGGGCGCGTCTCTGGTTACGAGATTTGGTTTGGATTGTATACAATTTCATTCACACTGGAGTCGAAAATGCCTGTCGGTGCAAACTTCGGGGCCTTACTGTGAATGAACGGCTGGACGTACGATGCTCCGGATGGTCTTAAAAAACTCGCAAGTTCAAGAACTATTTAAAACCGTAAAAATATTTACGTAAAAAAATGGTATAGGCGTTTTGAAAATTTCAACCCCTATTTTGAACCCCTTAGAGATGACTCACAGTAACGTCGAGCTTCGAGGACCAACTAGACGCCGAACGGAACCTATAACCCGAATTTCATCAATTTTTTTTCATGGTAACTAAGAAAAGTGGCCCGTACGGCGTACGGCGTACGGCGTACGGCGGACAGACAGAAATATTTTTATTGCAGTTTTGGATTCTACATATCTTGAAACGTAAACCATCAAATTTTGAGGGGGGGTAAGAATTTTTTTTTTCATGCTCGATTCCAATGGTTCATTATTGAAAATAATAAACCAAAATCGGTTAGTCGTTCCAAAAGGATGTTCTGTGCAAAGAGGTGGTGCACTTCCTCGTTCCCATTGCAATCCATCGCACTGAACACAATTACACTAGGTACTGCGTAATATCCGAATCTAGCCATGAAGTAAAATCATACACAGGTAGTTAAGTTCATATTAGTAGATGAGGGTTCGTATGGTTGAGAATCGAATTATTATCCGGAATGGTATCAAGTTAGAATTATTATAATAATATAGTATATTTACATATGGATACGTCTATTCCAAAAATGTTTGCCCTAGTAGGTGGGCTCTCACATCGTTACCTACCTTGAGCATGGAACATGGATCAAGCGGTAAAATGAACCGAGGGAAAGGTAAGGTAAATAAGCATAATAAATGAAGGTAAAATAAGCAAGAGGGAAACGTCTCGTGAGAGGCGTTGTCTGCTCTCTCGCGGAGAATGAGTGGTACACCTAGTTCTCCGACCGTCTCACAGAGTGCAGGAACGTTCACATCAAACTCCCGATTGCCCTTTCGAACAAACGCTGCGAATTATTACACAACGGTCTATTATTTAGCTGTATAGATGCCCCTTCTGCGTAGATCGCTATTTTCTGTGGTCAATACCTACCTTCGTGCTTCCCCCAAGAGCCCTAAATTGAGTACTGGAACGAGAGGGGAGAGAAGAAGCCATAGACCCTAACCCCAACGGAACCATATTAATTTAACAGATCCGTTCAGGTGTTAGTATACGCTGATGATGTGGACCTGGTAAGCAGGAACAAAAATGCTCTGAAGACGGCGTTTGTACAGCTGAAGGACGCAGCGAATGAAATAGGTTCCGAAATGAACACTCAAAAAAACGAAGTAAATAATGACGATGACAAGGTGGGAAAGCAGGAACCAGAGCTTCATTGTGGAATTCCAGCGATCGCTGGAGAGTTTAGATACCTTGGCTCCGCCGTTAACTGATATCAAATGAAGAGTAGCTGCTGGAAACAGAGCCTATTATGCACTCTTTATATGCTCAGATCATCATTGATGTCAAGACGAGCCAAGACATCATCTACAAAACTATGAAAAAACTGTTAGTGACACTTGGCTCCAAAACGTGGGCATTGACCAAGGCTGATGAAAAGACGCTCATAATCTGGGAAAGGAAGGTTTTGAGAAAGACATATTATGGTCCAGTCTGCCAAAATGGTACTTGGAGGATAAGGAAAAACCACGTACTCTACCAGTTGCATGAGCACGAGGACATCGTGGTCGACAAACAACAGCCAAGAATGCACTGGGCAGGGCACGTCGAGAGGATGCCTGACAATCGAGCCTGTGAGAGGGTGTTCACTGGCAAACCTGGAGGAAGAAGGAGCGGGAGGCCCAGGAAAAGATGGACAGATGAAGTAGAAGAGGACTTCATGGGGATGGGGGTTAGAAACTGGAGGAGAAGAGCTGTGGATGGAAAAGAGTGTTCGGGAGGCCAGGCTTCTTCACGAGCCGTAGCGCCACTGGGTAAGGTAAGGTGGCCTGAAAATCAGTCGAGAATTGAAAAAATTAATGTTTGCAAAATAGGCAAGATTGCCAGCCATCAATCTATTTGTTTCCCCCAGGACAACGTTCTGGCTAGTGACCGTGCATCCAAGACGTAATGGAAACTCTCCACACCTCAAAATTCATAGCCAAGAATACTTGTACATCTTGTGTGGAGTTATCACCTGGGGGGACTATTTTGAGGTACTTGGTCTTCTGCTCATTGATTTGGAGCCCAATTATTCCCCTTCGCATATTCTTCTTCCTTCTTCACATATTCTTTGGAAGGCTTCCTGAAGGCCTCGCTGCCTACAAATCTATAAAAATGATAATTAGGAAAGTAAAAACTAAATTAAAAAAAAATTAAAAAATTAAAAAAAATCGAATTCAACCCAATGTGGTAAAGAATGGGAACCAAAAGTGGGAACCAAACTTGAGCTTTTAGGGGCAACAATTTATTTGAAAAAAAATAAATAAAAAAAATCGAGTTTTAAAAATTTTGGACCGAGAACAATAGCTTCCTTTTCTTCGAAAATTCGCTAAAAGAAAAAAAGTCTGTAAAAATATCACAAATCATGAAAATTGATGTAAATTTACCAAAAGTGTTATTCTAGATAGGAAAATACTAATTAGGTAGGTATATCAATGAAGTATCCAAATATTTCTTCTGAATTTTTGTGTTTCAAGTTTGAGTTTTTGGGTGGTCAACAATTTCTACTAGTCGGTAAGAATGGCTGCATCTACCAAACTGTTTTATTATTCAAGCAAATGGCCTAGAATCGCAATTCTGTATGTTCCTGTATCATTACCTGTACTTGCAAGCTTCATTATACAGATAGCCAATCTGAAGCCCATGTTCAGGCTGATGGTTCGGGCGTTTCTCTCAAAGCGAGCGGCGGCAGTGGGAGACGATCCCGACTGACTTGAATTGATAACGCCGCGTTTATTATGGGCCTCGCGTTCCGGAGATCTTGACGTCAAAGAAATGTTCACGCAACCGCTATCTCCGATCGCTACCTGAATTCCTCCATGGGTCACTTCACTTCCTTCCAGCCTTCGAATATACTTCATTCAATTCTTCACTCTTCATAGAAACTCTTCCTATTCGGGAATTGATGATCGGAGTTCGATAAAAGACCCAGTTGACCAAAGAGGCATCAAACCAGAATTAAAGCATCATAGGTGGCGAATGCTGGAGAGGCACTCGGTAGACGTGAGAATTCAAACGCCCAAACGCCACTCCAGCGTCCCACCACATATAGAGCTGTGCCACGCAGTAATGTAATATAGTGCTGCTGTTTGACGAAGGTAGACGCTTATTTTTTGTTAATACGAGCATATTGGCGGAATACTTAAATTTCAGGTCTGAGTCGGATTCGAACGCCGAGTTACAGGCGGCCCGCAGAAAATAATGACTGCTGGGAGCTCATTCTTCTGGACAATGCCTAACTATTCATCAGCACAGCTGAGCTTTTTCCCGTTCAGGCTGCGGTATGCCATTTCTGAAGACGGAAAAACGGGAAAGAAGGGAAAAGCTCAGCTGTCAACTGCTGATACGTAGTTCGGCCTTGGCCAGAAGGATGCACTCCCGGTAGTCATTATTTTTTGGGGCTGGCTATAGACATATAATTACTTCTAGGTAGGGTTACCTGCAATCAAGGTTGTCAAAGCTGTGGAAAGGTGGGTATCTATAGGAAAAACGCTGCAAATTATTACATAAAGGTTTATTATTTACCTGTATAGATGTCCCTTCTGCGTAGATCACTGTTTTCTGTGGTCAACATCCTCGAGCCTCCTCCCCCCCCCCCCCCCCTAAACCAGGAAAGCCCTCAATCGAGTACTGGGGGCGATCCCGCTATTGAGTATCATACAAATGCGAGGGATTCAATAATTCACTCATGAATTATTTGTAGTTATACAAATAAGCATAAGGCATATAATAAACCGTTGTCTAATAATTTACTTATATAATGTACCCCTTCTACGTAGATAGTAATAAACCTTTGTGTAATAATTTACCGTAGTATAATAATTTACCCAATAATACTTCTACGTTTGTTCAAGTTGCAAAGTGCCTATAAACAAAATCCAAAAGATCCATCATTTTTCAAATAAAACAGCATAACAGAACAACCAACTCGACTTTCCACAGCCATCCGTGGTTATAATCAGGTTCTCCATAGCTATGCTATCTGGGCGGATTTACTCCGTTGATTCGCGATCATATTGACGAAGCTTTTCGGTGCAAACGAACGGCTGGTCGTACATAGCTCCCGGTGATCTCAGAAGATTCTTTATAGTGCAAGATCAATTTAAAAACGTAAAAAAACCATACCCTTGTATTGAATGTTTTCGAGCTACGGCGTTCTGAAAATTTCAGCCCCTATTTCACCCCTTAGAGATGACTGGCAGTAACGCCGAGCTTCGAGGACTAACTAGACCCAAAGGGGACCTACAAACTAAATTTCTTCAATTATGGTTCATGAACTAAGAAAAGTGCGAAGTACGGCGGAAAGACAGAAATTTTTTTATGGCATTTTCGGATTCTGCGTACCTACCTTGAAACGTAAGCCATTAAATTTTTATGACGGAGGGGGGGGGGGGGGGGTTAAATTTTAGTTTTTACATGCTCGATTCGAATGATTCATTATTAAAAGTAATAAACCAAAAAAAATTCTGTTCGTCGGCCGTACGCCGTACGCCGTTCTTCGCCCTTTCCTTAGTTACCATGAACCGAAATTGATGAAATTTGATTTGTAGGTCCCATGTGGGGTCTAGCTGGTCCGCGAAGCTCGGTCTTAATGCCAGTCATCTTTAAGGGGGGGGGGGGGGGGGGGGGGGGGATAGGGGTTCAAACCTCCAGGACGCCGTTATCTCGAATTTTTTAACGTGTTTAATAGTTCTTGAACTTGGGCATTTTTTGAGACTGCCTGGATTATCGTACGCCCAGCCGATCGCTCACAGTAAGGCCCTGAATTTGCACCGACAGGCTTCACCTACAGGAGGGTCAATCAAATTTTATACTTTCAGCCCATATACCATTGCTAGGGACGCCTCAACAATTTTGCGCCCAATATTGGGGGGTTGTTCATCGTTTCCAATGGTTTTCAATGGATAATATTTTTATTTGAATTGCATTTCAATTCAATCAATCAGTCAATTTATTCACAAATTTCCCTTGGGGATTGTTGAGGGGAATACCTAATATACTTGTTTGTGTGTATTTCAGTTGGAATTGTATTTTAATTGGAATTGGAATTCACTTGGCAATGGATTTCAATTGGAATTTGATTTCAATCAATCAATCAATTTATTGGAATTCAGTTGAAATTCAATGGTTTTCAATGGATTGCATGCAATTCAAAGCAATAAATTGGCATAAGATCATTGGAAGAGATGGTCCGCGATGAATTTCAGTCAGTCAATTTATTCACAAACTTCCCCGCGCATTTTTATGAAACTATAGGTACCTAATTCCCGGGCCGGTTCCACTACTTGACTGGCTTTCCTGGGGGGAGCTCGAGGGTAGGTATTGACCACAGAAATCAGTGATCCATGCAGGGGGGGCATCTATACAGGTAAATTATTATCCAACGGTTTATTATTTACCTTATGCTTCAGAAATAACCACAAATAATTAATGATTCGATTTAGAGCTTTGGTGGGGGGAGCCCGAGGGTAGGTATTGACCACAGAAATCAGTGATCTACGCAGAAGGGGCATCTATACAGGTATAAATTATTATCCAACGGTTTATTATTTACCTTATGCTTCAGGAATAACCACAAATAATTAATGATTCGATTTAGAGCTTTGCTGGGGGGAGCCCGAGGGTAGGTATTGACCACAGAAATCAGTGATCTACGCAGAAGGGGCATCTATACAGGTATAAATTATTATCCAACGGTTTATTATTTACCTTATGCTTCAGAAATAACCACAAATAATTAATGATTCGATTTAGAGCTTTGCTGGGGGGAGCCCGAGGGTAGGTATTGACCACAGAAATCAGTGATCTACGCAGAAGGAGCATCTATACAGGTATAAATTATTATCCAACGGTTTATTATTTACCTTATGCTTCAGGAATAACCACAAATAATTAATGATTCGATCTAGAGCTTTGCTGGGGGAGCCCGATGGTAGGTATTGACCACAGAAATCAGTGATCTACGCAGAAGGGGCATCTATACAGGTATAAATTATTATCCAACGGTTTATTATTTACCTTATGCTTCAGAAATAACCACAAATAATTAATGATTCGATTTAGAGCTTTGCTGGGGGGAGCCCGAGGGTAGGTATTGACCACAGAAATCAGTGATCTACGCAGAAGGAGCATCTATACAGGTATAAATTATTATCCAACGGTTTATTATTTACCTTATGCTTCAGGAATAACCACAAATAATTAATGATTCGATCTAGAGCTTTGGTGGGGGGAGCCCGATGGTAGGTATTGACCACAGAAATCAGTGATCTACGCAGAAGGGGCATCTATGCAGGTATAAATTATTATCCAACGGTTTATTATTTACCTTATGCTTCAGGAATAACCACAAATAATTAATGATTCGATTTAGTGCTTTGCTGGGGGGAGCCCGAGGGTAGGTATTGACCACAGAAATCAGTGATCTACGCAGAAGGGGCATCTATGCAGGTAAACAATAAACCGTTGTGTAATAATTTGCACAGTTTTTATTGCATTTTCGGATTCTACATACATTGAAATTTAATCCATCAGATTTTGAGGGGGGGGGGGGGGGGGGTTGAACTTTTTTTCCTTTTTTTTCATGCTCGATTCCAAAGGTTTCTAATTGATAATAATAAACCAAAATATGAACTCACGGGGAGTTCGCACTGACGGGAGAATTCTCGAACAAAAAATTTATGAACTATTTTCGTCTGATCCATCCGGATTTTTATGAAGTTTCCTACTTGATTCAACCTACTATTTTACTCCGAGGGATGCAGTGCTCAATCATCAGTCGGGACTGAAGAAAAACAGGCTATATTTGTGAGGTACCTAGGTAGGTTAGTGTTTTTATTTATTAAGTTTTCTAACGCCAAATAGCTAGAACTCGGAACATTGAAAAAGTCAAACTAGGTAGGTATGAATATTTCTCCACGTCAATTCTGTTATTTCAGATACGCAGTTTTAGCGTGGGACGAGTTCAAACGTAAAAATAAAGTAAGAACACCGTCGGAAAACTGAGATATAGGTGAACTGTTTAATTTAAGGTATCCAGCCTCCAAAAATATTCTCAGTAGGTATACACACCAACCGATTTACAAGCGGTGAAAAACCCATAAAAACTGCGCGAAAGACAAGGTAATTACTGTGTGGGGCACTAGCGCCACCCGTTTTAGCCTGTTCAGTTCTGTGATGGGTGCACCTACACCGTAAAACCTCGTAAATAGTCTTAAAACTCCTGTCCACCCCAGTCAAACCTGTTCACATCGATGTCGGAGAAATTTGAACCTCCTGTTTAAGTTCCTGACCGCCTCCTCCCCTTCCGAATTTTTTCGAGTAATTTTCAACTTTTCATCCTGGGCCCCGTTCGGGGTTTAGAAATGTCGAAAATTATATAAGTTCACGACGAAATCAATCAATTCCGACGCACTGATGGACGATTAGGCTTCATCAACATAATAGCGGGCAATTCTTGGCTCATGTGTAGTTATTTTACAAGAGGAGCATAACCAATATTTTTTACCCATAATTTATCCACGTGGCGGTCATCTGAATGTAATTTCTGTACGTGCGTCACAATTTCCATGAATAGGATGAATAATAATCACGGCGGTCATTATTTAATACGTTACAAGGGTGAGAATCAGGCCGCTCCCAACAAACCGAATAGTGGTAGGTAAGCTGGAGTGGGTCTCCGCCACAAAAATGTGTGTCCCAAATTAGTCCGACTACAAGGTATCGATACCTGGGTGGATGGATTAATATTGGCTTCGCCTGCAAATAGACTGTCAACCCTCACGCCGTAGGAAACGCTGTATTCACAATATATTACTGTTTTTCATTAAATATACCGTTGTCCAACTATAAAATTTGACATTATAGTAAACTCGGCAAGATCACATACCTCGAGCATCCCCACAGTAACCCCCTCAAGGTAGGCTAGTCAGCCCTCACACCTTAGCAGACGCATTATTCGTCATCAGTATTATTGTTTTTCATTCATTTCTTTAAGTACTATCCATCTATGAAATTTGAAATTTTGGTCGGCTCGGTAAGATCACATACCTCGAGCATAACCCCCCCCCCCCCCCGTCCACCGATAGGTACCGATACCTCCTCCATAACCCCCTAGGTAGGCATGCCAGCCCTCACACCTTAGGAGACACATTACTCAGTACAGTACCCCCCTCAAAATTTGATGGTTTACGTTTCAAGGTGTGTAGAATCCGAAAATGCAATAAAAATATTTCTGTCTGTCCGCCGTACGCCGTACGCCGTACGGGCCACTTTTCTTAGTTACCATGAATAAAAATTGATGAAATTCCTGTTATAGGTTCCGTTCGGGGTCTAGTTAGTCCTCGAAGCTCGGCGTTACTGTCAGTCATCTCTAAAGGGTTACAAATAAGGGTTGACATTTTCAGAACGCCGTACCTCGAAAATTTTCGATTGAAGGGTATGGTTTTTTTTTGCGATATTAAATTTGTCTTGAGCTAAACAATTTTTTGAGACCACCCGGAGCACTGTACGTTCAGCCGTCCGTGTGCACCAAAAGGCTTCGGCAACACGATCGTGAATCAAACGGTATAAATCCGGCCGGGATTTCATCACTAAGGAGCACCTGATTATAATCAAGGATGGCTGTATGAAGTCGAGTTGGTTGTTGTGCGATAATTATTATTTAATTTGATAAGTGATGGACTATTGGATTTTGTCGGTAGGTACTTCTGAAACTTGAACAAACTTCGAAGTATTATTGATGGGTAAATTATTACACAACGGCAAATTATTACACACCGGCAAATTATTACACAACGGTAAATTATTACATAACGGTAAATTATTACACAACGGTAAATTATTACAGAACGGTAAATTATTACACAACGGTTCATCTACCAAGAAGGGGCTGGATTTTGTTGATCGGTAATTTTGGAACTTGACCAACCGTTGAAGTATTATTGATGGGCAAGTTATTACACAACGGTTCATTATACTTGACCAGAGGAGGAGATTATTTGCGTTTCTTTTCGCCATTTTAGTTACTGTTTGCCATCGACAGAATTATTTAAGCAATATTTAACTCGTGATTTAGGTAGGTACCTAGTAACGAGCACGGGGTTAGGTACTTACCCACGGAGGGTCTGCGATCTACATAATATGTATAGATTAGTACATAAATTAAATAGATGGGTTATCTATACAGAGAGTCGTGATCTGTAACAGGAGGGTATTCTGTACAAAATAATAAACCGTTGTGCAGGGATTTGCACCGTTTTTTTCATTGTATTTACCTTTGTCCATCTATGAAATTTTAAAGTTTAGGCAATACCTCGACCATAATCCCCCCTCCCCACGTCAACAACCTCCCCTATTCTCAGCTCAAGGTAGGCAAGTCAGCCCTAATTACCTCAGGAGACAATTTATTCACAATTATTCATAGTATTGTTTTCTATTACATTTACCTTTGCCCAAGTATGAAATTTGAAATTTTGGTCAACTCGGCCAGATCACATGCCTCAACCATACCCCTCTCTCCCCCCCCCCTCCCACCCGTAACACCCCTCTAGATACGCCCTCGACCGTTCCGCTTTTTCGAGTCGCCTTTAATCTTCACCACAGAACTGAAATGAAGGAAGACGCCCAAACAAGGAGGAGAAATCTTTATTTTTCCTCCATTTCCTCGAGGGACTCCGCAGTCTCTGTTTTTCACCCCCGAGTTAGTTTTTCTTTATTTTTGACGTAGTTCCATTGTAAGTGAACCCCTTCCTCGTTCCTGATTGAAATGTATGTTAAATCCCGAAGGGGGGAAAACTCCGGTGCGATGAGTCGAAGGAGGGGGGGGGGGGACCCCACCTGGAGCCCTTTTCTGTTTCGTCGAAAAAAAAGAAAAGATTTTTTCTCTCTCCCCCCTCCCCTCCCACTCATCCTTATTGCGGAGTTTTTCTTGCATGCACACTCTGCAGACTGAAGGGGGGAGGAGGGTCGCTTTGTACTTTTTTGTTTTGTTCACAAATGCGGATCAAAGGGGTAGAAATTCCCGACAAAAGGGACTTTATACCGCGTCTACGGGGGAGGGGGTATCAAGAGGCCGGTGAAGAGGAGGAGGGTTATCCCTTTTTCCCTATACTTAATGGTAAACTCAACGTGAACATAAAGGATTCGGTGATATCCAGTCGTTTAGGATATTGTTGTCGATCGCTGACGTCGCATTGCAAATGATCACTTCGCGTTGTTGTTGTTGTTGGAGGCGTTTATTTTGTAGAATTCTACAACTGGTTATTTCTCACTCACCAAACTGAGCAGCCACAGCAAATGGTCCAAAGGTTTGGGTCAATAATTACTTGAAAACTTAACCGGCCCACTGAAGGCTGTGGCGTTTATTTGTTATTTTTCACGACCATTATACAATACTAGCTGGATTACCCGTGCGTCGCACGGTGAAAATGAATGAAGTTGGTCTTAGAGCTCACTCAGCTGATCAGGGCGGGAAATTCGTTTAGCCTTATGTTAGCCGTCAGTGTTAGAAGAGCACGCCGTAAAAACCCGCATCAATATCCGTTCAGTCGTTTGGCCATCCACATAGGCATACATAAAAATCTAACTTTGAGTTTTATAGATAAGAATATATTGATGTGAACAGGTTCATAAGTCACGCAGCATTGCCATATGAACGAATTTTCGAAATAACATCTTTAACGGTTTTTGGTGATTTTCACCAATTTTTACCGACCCACATTCAAAATTGAAAATAAAAACTAAGTTTTTGAAAGGTTATCTAATTAAACTAAATCTTCCGCAGTGAAATTGACAACCGTGAATAGTGGCGATTTTCAACTACTATCCCAGGTTTTCAGTGACTTTTGATTAACAAAAACTCAGTTAATTGGCTTTCTTTCGGTTTCGAAAAATGCCCATCCTTTGTAATCCTTATACAAACCTGTAAAGATTTGAAAAATACCTACACAAATAGATGACAAATAATGTAAAAATAATAATAAAAATAATATACTTATGTATTATGTTGGTACTAGCTATAGGTTCTAGGTACTAAGTGCTGTGTCCAGGTACTGTATAGATGGTAAGTACGAGTATTATTTAGGTATTGGTACTATTACTGACTATGCAGGTACTAAGTGAGCTATTAGGTACTATACTGTAGACTCTCGATGAGTAGAACATCGATAAGTCGAACTCTTATGAGTCGATCACATTTTTGATGAGACGCCACACTCTAGTTAACCCACCAACGCCGAGAATTTTTTTCTTGCAAAAAACCTTAAATTTCTTCATGTTTCCTGCCCCACTGGTCTAGTAGGAGTCCAGAAAAATGGAGATAAAAATTTATCATTCATCTAAAAGGAGTGGGGGGGTGTGACGAATACGTCACGCTAGGCGTTAAAGCCACCATATTACCTACTATGAACCAAATTTCAAAAAAAAGCCATTCTGCTTCAACAAAAAATTTATTTAAAAAAATAAGGAACGAGTCAAGTAAGGAACTGATAAAATTGGACGAATCCGTGACTTCAATAAGAATTAGGAACAAGTGAAATGTAAAAAAAAATGTAACATTGAACAGAAAGGAACTACCTACTTATACTAAAACTGAACAATCTCCTGGCACTGACTAAAAAAAAATTGCGACATTTCTAAAAAGTATAGCTCACGTAAATCCCGAATGTTCTGATTTTCAACCTTTTGTGTGGAATTGTACGTTGCACTTTGCACACAGACCCACATCACATTTCACGCACATGGTCACCGGGGCTGCAGTGCAGGGGGGGTATGCACATCTTCTCCTCTTCTTTCCGTTAGTCTCCACCAAGAAGTGGTCCATACGGTCGTACCTTATATCGTGGACAACTCGAGACGATAGCTTTGCCGAACCTCTAGCTCCAGCCGTAGATTTGGGTGTTTTATACCTTGTAAGGTACGTTAGCACGATTTCTCTTTTGAAGTCAAGTTTTGTCAGTTTCCTCCCAGATTTTTTATATAGGTGCCAAGCATTGTTCAAAGTGGCGTCAATGAGCCATGTAAAAATAACCCAGTACCACTTTTTTGCGCGAAGACCAATCCTATATTGATTTATATCTTGGTCCATTCTGTCAGTCCCGCCCATACTCTTGTTATATAGAGCAATCACGGCTGGCTGAGGGACTAAAATGTGCTTTTTTGCTGCACTCGAATACCTTTTCACTAGTTTTACAGGCTCAATTCCCAGTGAGTTGGATGCAATGGTCACTACACTGTTGTCAACCCATTTTCCGACAAATATCCCGTCTTCTTTCTCAATAACCCCTTTGTACGTCCCACGAGGCTTCTTTTTCATTTGATCATTGGTAGGGAGAACGCAGTCCTTCGGAATTCGGTTTTGTCGAACAGTCCCTGTCCCAGCATAGCCGCGATCCTTCAGGTGTTTCAGGAGATTCATGCTCGTGAAGAGATTGTCAGTAAAAATGTGATAAGGATATTGTTTCTTGTCAGCGGGTAATTGATCCAAAAAAGAGATCAGGGGAGCAGTCGATTTGCCAAAAACTTTATCATATTCTTGGTTCCTCCCTAGTGTCTGTTTCCCTTGGTAAATTTCGAAGTTCACCAAGTATCCGTAGTGCGTGTTGAAGCACCAAACTTTGTATCCAAATCTTATGGGCTTTCCCCGAATGAACTGTTTACACGGGTGGGGCCCAAAATATTTCACCATGGATTCATCATAGTCAAGATACTCACATGGAACAAAATGTTCCGCAAATCGTTTCTTCAGGAGATCGATCAAAGGGCGCAGTTTGGTCATTCAGTCATTGGGGTCAATTCGGGAATTATCCCCAACATGGAAGAATCTGCATATCTGTAGAAAACTGTCCCTACGCATACTGTCCGAAGCCAAAACGTTGTTGACATCTGGTTTGGACTCCCAGAATGACCTCTTCCCAGGAACCTTGTTGTATCCCATCAAAATCATGATGCCCAGAAATTTTTTCATCTCTTCTGATGTTACCTTCATGTTGTCTTCATTTTTTGTAGAAGCGTAACGGTGGGTTTCATCCAAGAAGAGTTGTATAACAATATCGTCAATGAACAACTCAAAAAGTTCAACAGGGGTCATCTTCTCATATGCTGCAAAAGCAGACTGTTCGTCGGGAAACATATCTGCTTTCAAAACTGGGTCAACCATGTCGCCATCTATCCAGACTCTCTTCCTTTTATTGGAGAATCCCGAGAGGTCCATATCAGACGTGCCAATACGTACATTATTAGAGAGAACTGCCTCTGCTTGACTCACCAGTTGATTCCGACTTAGGTTGTCCAGCATACCACCAGCATCTTCATCGGCACTATCTTCATCGGTCAGTTCGTTAGGCGATGGAGGAGCAATGTAGATGTCCTGCACGTTTACGAAGTCATCAGCTTCATCCTGCTCTTCTTCGAGAAGCTGTACGATTTCATTCACAGTCAGCCCACCCTTCAACCTGACGTCCTTCCTAGGAGCAAAACAATAAAAAAAAACCTTGGTATAAAAAAAATAAAGATAATAATAATGAATAAATAAATAAAAAACACTTCATGCATTTATGTGAAGCTAAAATTAATGTAGTAAAAACACGCCCAAAAGTGACGAAAAACAAGTTTTTGTCAGCAATAGCAAACATCCCAAGGAGCGCCTAGCGTGACGTATCCGTAACGGTGACCTTCCCCCCACTCCAGAAAGCCCGTGGGTTATTCAATTGGTGTTCTTATTATTTCTATCGTTCAAGAGACTCTTTGAGAAACTAAAAACATCAACGTTACCCAAAAAATATCATGAATGAAAATCTTGTTTCACTTACCAGTGGTCTGGGTCCATCTCGTTGCAAATGACGTTTTTGAAAAATCGTAATAAATAACTTTACACGTTTCACTGACGAAAGCTGGCCGTGGACTGATGGTACAGGTCCCGAATGATCGGGGAAAATTGAAATCGGGCGCCTGCAGCGACCTGCAAGGCCAGGGAAAAATTTCTGCTGAGACATGCCTACCGTGACTCATTTGTCACGCTAGGCGTTGGGGGGTTAAGGATGGTATATCAATATTGATATTATCGAAATATCGATATTTTGCCACCGATATCTGATATTTTAATACAATATCGGTATTCGTTGTCTCGTTAAATTTTGCGACGTCCACCCAAATTTCAGAATCATTCCTGCCCGAAAACATATCCATGTTATTAAGGTAGACAACTTGGAAACAAACTTAGAAAAACAGTGCAATTTATTCATAGGTATTTTTATAATCTTAGTAAGTAAAAAAGTCGTTCATATTGCATCAGACAAAATTTTTTGAATTTTCTTGATTTTTGAACGAAAACGGGTTCCGCCCTTCAGACGGTTCCTGGCTGGGTTCCCTGCTTGGGAAAAAAATTCTTCTAGATGGGACAGAAGTTGATACCTGTGAGACATAGTTTAGCTACTTCCCTTAGCTGTTGGTACATCCCTGTAGCTGTCCAGAAGGAGAGAGGATTTTTTAGTGGACATCTACGGTGGACCTATCGAATATCGATGTTATGGAAAGTCGATATTTTTGCGGCGGTATTTTTATCGATATTTCTCACCGATATCAATATGATACCAATATCGATATTTTGTTTCCGATATCCCATCCCTAACTCTAGTAAATAAGACGAACTTCCGGAATGAGCCTGATGGGAGTCTCCACCTCCATGAGTCGAACTCCTAAGCGTCACCACCTGTGTGAGTCGAACCGTTTGGTCCAATCTGGTGAATGTTACCGAGTTCACTTGGAAGTTTATTCTGACGATAAACTTGTCGAACATGATTCATTGCGCGATTGATTCACTCATGTTGTGGACGTGAAATATGTATGGCTCCTCGAAAATTTTGTTTAAAAATATATAGGTACCTATGTAAGTATTTATGTACTTTTAAACACACGAAAAGGTGGAGGGATCCGGTTGAGGCAGATGCAATAAAGTCATTTTCAAGTATGTATGTACCTACATAATTTTGCTTTTCGCCTGATTATTCCACAGATAACGCGACATTTTAGCGAGTTTTCAAAGAAAATGAAGCTATTGCAATCGGTCAACATATTTCAGAACATGCATTTTCGAAAAAAATTAACGGCATATCCGTTTCAGAGCATTCTGAATTCATCCCTAAATTTTCACAAACATTTGTATGTTTAGGCATACATGTACCTACCTACATAAATATATTATATATATATTTTTGTTTTGTTTATGTGTCACTCGAGACGATATCATGCCCTTGGGTACATAATAAAATTTCCAACATAATAAAATTTCCAAATTTCGCCAACTTTCGCCAATTTTGCCAATTTTTTTCATAAAATCGCGTATTACTAAACAAAAGGATGATTTCGAAGATGAGTCTTTTTCAAAAATGTCAAGGGGGTCAAATTTGAGTTTTTAAGGATCAAAAATCGGTATACTCGGCTAAAATCGCGAATAATTGATGTACATCACTGAAAGTGGTATGGAAAGGTGAGTAAAGACAAAAAAATTACCATTTCAGTTGTTTTCCTTCAGAATAGGGGGTCAAAATTGGATTTTTGAGGGTAAAAAATAGGTATTGATGGCTAAAATCATTATCAATTCATCTGACGTTGTGTGCGAAGGTGATTCACGACGGAGGGACTATTTCGATCATGAAATATTTTTCCCAAAAAAGAGTGGGTCAAATTTGACATTATAAGGGTCAAAAATCGGTTAAAATGGCTAACATTACGAAACAATTATATATAATCCCACGAAAAGTGGTATGATTTCTCGCTCTGTAATCTTTTTACACAATAGCACGAATATTTCTTTGAATTCGCTATTATAGCCATGCTGCGTGACTGGAACTTTTTCTCTTTAGAGTTTAGTCGAACAGTAGATAAGTCGAACACTCGCCTCGACAACAACTCGAACGTGCAGTGAGTCGAACTATAGATTAGTCAATAACTATAGGTAAGCCGAACTGATTTTCTTCCCTGGGAGTTCGACTTATCGAGAGTCTACTGTAGTAGGTTGGCACCCAGTTACTTACCAGATACTATACATATTAATATGTGATTACTATGTGGGTAGGTAGGTATTATGACGTGCTACGTAGATACAGATGTTTGTTCTCCGATATTTTGCTTGAAAAAGCTCCTCGGCAACGAATCTGCCGAATCTGCCTCCGCGGACCTCATCGACGACCGGACGTGACCCCCTCAGGCAGGAAACCGAATGTCTTCGAGGACGACAACGCAACACGAAGACACCGGCTTCGACGTCGGCGAAAATCAGTCGTTAGACGCAACGGACGGCGCAGTCCTCGATCAATCTTCCCGCGTTAGCTCCGCTTGTCCGACTCCACCGATTTGCCGTGAAAAAAAAGGGGGAGAAAATCACACGACCGTTGACGGATTTTCGAACATCCCGTGAAAATGTCTCCGCAATTCCTCCTCCCCCCCAACCGGCACCGGGCACGGGGTAACAACGAGAAATCTTTTTCTTTTCTCCTTTTTTCACGGAAAAAAAGGGTGATTAAGTTTTATTTTACAAGTGCTCGGGGCGGAGTTATTGATGGTTTCTCCCTTCAGTCAAGTCTTTATGTTTTTTTGATTGATCGAAGTAAGCCCCCCCCCTCCCCTCTCACCACCTTGGTTATTCCTTCCCCCGTCCGCACGAAAAATTTTCTCTCGAGCTCTGATGGGTCTCGGTAGCCTACACTAAAAAAAAGAAGGTCTCAAAGAGAGAAAAAAATATGAGCGATGATTAATGGAAACGCGAGCCGTTCAGGTGTAAGGCGTAGGGTTAAAATTCCTCCACTCATGGGAACTTGGGCTCACAACGGAACTTGAATCCTGGTTCTTTTCTCCTTTCTGTGGAGAAAACACAATGGTCGCGCCGCGGGGTCACAGTAAATCGAGGTCGGTGAAGTGGTCTCAGCATACTTAACCCTTCACTTTGGAGAAAGAGTTGTTTTGATCTGCCAAGTATGACCATAATAAGGGCGAATTTTCAAGTACCATCGCTATCCATAACGATTCCGGTCATTCAAAAGAATCTTCTTTTAGGTAGCAATTTTTACCAATCATAAGTCATTTTTGGACCCCCCAGAACTCATATGTAACCATGCATGGGAAAACTTAAATCATTAAATTTATTAATTTAATATTAACTTGAAATTATTAACTTAAATTACATTGTGTGAAAATCGAGGTTTTGATATTTTCTGACAGTAGAATTCATGCTGAATACGCTGGTGATTCCCGGACATCTTGTACTGTCAATACCTGCGACGAGGACTCCCGGACAACTTGTACTGTTCCTCTGCTCCTCCTAGTCACTGTTATTTTGTCACAACTCGCGGCTCTGGACGTTGGAAATACCCGGACAACTTGTACTGTTCCCATCACAGCTACTCTTAAGATCTCGCACGTGCATTGGGACGAGCGTAGGTAAAATGCGGACAAGTTAATCCGTTGAGCTCGCTGGAGGTTGGTTTCGCATAGGTGAAATGCGGACAATTCTGTACTAGTACCTAAAATGCATTGTCAAGCGATCTGGATGCTCGCTGGCGCTCGCATCTCAAAAATGATAAACAATCCCAGAAACTATCCCGTGAATGAGCAGGTTGTTTGGGACTTCTGAATAGATTAGTGGAATGCATTGTCAAGCGATCTGGATGCTCGCTGGCGCTCGCATCTCAAAAACGCTGCAAATCCCTGCACAACGGTTTATTATTTTGTATAGAATACCCTTCTGTTACAGATCACAGCTCTATGTATAGATAACCCGTCTATATAATATAATATGTACTATTCTATGCATATTATGTAGATCGCAGCCCCTCCGTAGGTTAGTGCCTAACCCCGTACTCGTTACTAGGTACCTACCTAAATCACGAGTTAAATGTTGCTAAAATAATTCTGCCGATGACAAACAGTACCTAACAAAAAGAAACACACATAATGAAGTTCTGAAAAGAAATTGTTGATGAGGAGTGAAAAAAGTTGCAAACGTACCTACCAACAAACTCCAGCCCCTTCTACGTAGATGGTATAATGAACCGTTGTGTAATAATTTACCGTTGAGTAATGATTTACCGTAGTAATACCTAATTTACCCATCAATAATACTTCAACGTTTGTTCAAGTTTCACTACCTACCAACAAACTCCAAAAGAGCCATCATTTTTCAAATTAAATAATATCACAGAACAACCAACTCGACTTCATACTCCGCCAATATAATCAGGTGATCCCTACCAATGATTGGCCGTATTCACAAATTCCTATTGTGGGCGCGTCTCTGGTTACGAGATTTGGTTTGAATTGTATACAATTTCATTCACACTGGAGTCGGAAATGCCTGTTGGTGCAAACTTCGGGGCCTTACTGTGAACGAACGGCTGGACGTACGATGCTCCGGATGGTCTTAAAAAACTCGCAAGTTCAAGAAATATTTAAAACCGTAAAAATATTTACGTAAAAAAATGGTATAGGCGTTTTGAAAATTTCAACCCCTATTTTGAACCCCTTAGAGGTGACTCACAGTAACGTCGAGCTTCGAGGACCAACTAGACGCCGAACGGAACCTATAACCCGAATTTCATCAATTTTTTTTCATGGTAACTAAGAAAAGTGGCCCGTACGGCGTACGGCGTACGGCGTACGGCGGACAGACAGAAATAGTTTTATTGCAGTTTTGGATTCTACATACCTTGAAACGTAAACCATCAAATTTTGAGGGGGGGTAAGAATTTTTTTTTTCATGCTCGATTCCAATGGTTCATTATTGAAAATAATAAACCAAAAGATAAACAATCCCAGAAACTATCCCGTGAATGAGCAGGTTGTTTGGGACTTCTGAATAGATTAGTGGAATGCATTGTCAAGCGATCTGGATGCTCGCTAGCGCTCGCATCTCAAAAAAGATAAACAATCCCAGAAACTATCCCGTGAATGAGCAGGTTGTTTGGGACTTCTGAATAGATTAGTGGAATGCATTGTCAAGCGATCTGGATGCTCGCTAGCGCTCGCATCTCAAAAAATATAAACAATCCCAGAAACTATCCCGTGAATGAGCAGGTTGTTTGGGACTTCTGAATAGATTAGTGGAATGCATTGTCACCCTTTTCGCCCTTAAGGCCAATCTCATCATTCTTCCACTATCCTTGTGACGTCAAGACACGGTAACTGTTCGTTGACCATCTCATCCGCGAACTGTTCCTTTTAACTGGGAGTTACCAGTTATAGTACAAGTTGTCCGGGAGCTCCATTTTCAACAATAGGCGGACCCTCGACCGTACAAGTTGTCCGGTTACCACGCTGGTTGGTGCTGCAATAGTATGCGGTCTGGCGGATGTTGTCTGCTATTATAGTATGCGGCCTGGCGGGTGTTGCCTGCTATACTATGCTGTCTGGCGGGTGTTGTCTGCTATAATAGTATGCGATCTGCCGATACCCATTGATTCTATGATGGAATACTTAATTTGATAGTTATGCATTATCAAAACTTAATCTTACGTTACATGTAGGTCGATTTGATGTAACAGTAATGGTCTAAATGGGACTGAAGCATCGGGTCCGGTATTCCCCTCATCTTATCCAAAATTTGTATTTTGGCGTCAAGCCAGGATCTTCGTACTGATTGGGTATGAGCACCGGTAGGATATAAACTTGCACGATAGGATATAAACTAAACTGGTTTCAGCAATCCTGTTGTTTTTGATACGAAACAAAACCCTAAAAATCTATAAGTACCTAATATTTTGGTAAATAATAATGTGAGGGCAACGGTCATGCATCGAGCCAACGTAAACAACCGCAGTACACAAACCATACCGCAGCTGAGTAAACGTAGACCGCGCGAGATTGCCAGACCGCGTACTAGATTAGGTTAGATTAGAGACTTTCAGGGAGTTGTAGTGTTTAGTTGTACTTGTAAAGGTAAAACAAAATTTGTATTTCATGAGTAAACGCATTAAAAAAAAAAAAAAAATTAGATTATTTCAGGGACCAAGGTCAGGACAGTACCCCCTCCAGCGCACCGAAACCTAGGCTTGTTGTGCGGAATATTGCCCTGCGAGCCAGTCTAAAGGCTCTGGGACCAGTCTACTCCCTCTAATAGACTACTGATTACCCCTACTAGGCTGTCTGCCGGGACAATTTACTCTGGAACCAAGGACCCGAAGATTCTGAACCGTCGTGCTTCCACTGCTGGGCACTCGAAGAGGAGATGGGATGCTGTTTCACCCTCTTCTCCACATAGCTTGCATGCAGGGTCACCTGTGTAGGACTCAATTCTGAGTAGACGTTTACGGAAGCAGCCATGCCCTGTCTGCACCCCTCCAAAAGGAGGCGCATTTTCCTCCTTGGTAGTTCCAATGCTGCTGAGCATCATTTCCTGCAGGGCGCCCCCATGGTCACCTTTCCGTATCATTGTTCAAGGATGTTCTCCCAACACCTCCTGTGCTCTTTCCACACCCTCCAACACATCACACCTTTCACACACATCAACGAGGTTCTGACCGAGAATTTAGCAATCCCCAAGGCTGGTTCCGGCCTCACAAAGTCTTGCAAGCTCTGCCCGTTCGTTGCCTTACACCCCTGTGTGCCCTGGAACCCACATTAGGGGGCCTATTCCCTACGCCAAAGAGACATCTCTTTTCGGTCAAACGGTCCATTTTGGCAGAAGAGATTTTTATATAGTATCCATGAGAGGTTATTCAGTATAGGGATGGGCGTTACTGCTACTTTCACGTAACGTTACGTTTCGTTCGTTACAAAAAATTAGCTGTTATTTTAATCTGCTACAAATAGCAGAAAAAAAATCAACCGGTTTTCCCCCCATTGTTTTGCTTTGTTACCTATGCGAAACGATCGTTTTTTAAATGTTGAATCAGTATAATATTTTCCGTTGTTTTTGTTACAATACCCCCCCCCCCCCTCTTTCACTAAGTGAAACAACGAACAAGTCTCGTTGATGGAATTATACCTACTTACCGTTATCCACCAGTGATTATTTTCACCTATCATTCTTTAGCCAATTTTAATTTCAAATATTATCTGCATTTTATTCTACTTTTTCTCAAATACCTACCTACAAAGTATTACATAAGTAATACTTACACAAGGACGTACAAATTGTGCTATGCTACCCATTAGGAAAATAACCGTTTTATTAAGCACCTATTTATTAATTCTGACTTGGATAGCGCTAATGCTGGTTCCCTCTCTAAATCGTGAGGAGATACCTTAGTTTATTATTTGTGTAGCTACTTACATGTTTACAGCAGTTTTTTCCTTAAAACTCAGAAACTATATGGAATTCAACAAATTCAGCGTCATGACCTGAGTCTATGATACGTATTGGCATTTCCATAGCACCTATTTATTACGGTTGATTTCCTCAATAGGTACGTATACCTACATTGATTTGTTGATCCCATTTCAAGATATTTCCATTCACAATCCAAAAAATATAATTATAAAAAATGGAATGAATAAAAATTTGGGGAAAATGAACTTTCAAGAAGTAGGTATTAGAACTAACAAAATTAATATTATTTTGTGTTACTTGATACAATTTTGAGCTGGAACTTCCAAATTAGAACAGATAACATGATATTCAATTTTGTAAATTAACAGACACATATTATTCAATTTTGTAGAATTGCGCGACATTCGGTTCATAGATATTTTACTAGTAAAATATAAATCCATGTTCGGTCATTTCGTTTTTTTTTCAACTGCTATTTTATGGATTGAGTAACGAAGATTTCGTTATTTTCGAATATTATGTTATTTGTAACTGTTACTCGTTATTTGGCCCTCCCTAATTCAGTAACACCTAAAACAGAGAGTTGGCGGACGTCTTGGCATTTTCGATCTCTTTCGACAGATTTCTAATTAGTCGTCTTTTCTCGAAAGAGAGAGTCTCCTTCTCATTTCTCGTTTGTTTGGTAGTGATCGGTCATTTTGATGTAGGTTTTTTCATCTCTTGAAGATAAGTCGATTGCTTATATATATATATTCCATTCATATATATATATATATATATATATATATATGAACTGAATATATATATATATTCCATTCATGAGTAAAAACGTCTAAGTACGGGTTGAGAGCTATTCAGTAAAATAGACGAACCTGGGAGACACTGGAACGCACTGTCTCCCGAGGAAGACTATCTTTCCCGGGTGATTTTCAAAATAGATAATATCTTTTCACTTTGTTCTTTAATGAGTAAGCCCCCTGGGTAACTTTATTTTCTGCTCCCAGACAGTTCAGCGCCTCCCAGCATTCGCTAACCAGTTTCCACCTGGTTTGTGCTGCTGCGAGGGCTTTTATTGTTGCCTGTCTGTCCGAGAATATGAGCATGTGACTATATTAATACCCGCTGGTTTTTTCAGAATTTTTTCCCGAGTCATTTTACATTGCAAAGTTATGAGTTTAAAAAAATTTGGGTTCCGGAAAAGCCAGTTTGAGAAAACAGCGCTCAAAATTTTCAAAGGTTCAAAAGTTAATTCAACCACGTTGACCAGCAGTTTATTGCTACTGCTCCAGCTTTTTCTTTCCTACTGTTCCAGTAACTACCTAGAACTTTTATCTGACTAATTTTCCTCATAGTTTGGGGTAATAATTATTACCTCCTGGAAAAATATGAAAAAGCTGGCTTTGTTGATGAAAAACTGCTAATTGGACGGTTTGACGCAGAAAGTGGACCTTAACTTATTCAACCCCCCATTTTAATGGCAAATTATTACACAACGGTAAATTATTACACAAGGGTTCATTATGTCATCTAAGAAGGGGCTGGATTTTTTCGATAGGTACTTTTGCAACTTGAACAATCGTTGAAGTACTATTGATGGAAAAATTTTACACAACGGTAAATTATTACACAACAGTTCATTATAAAATCTACGTAGAAGGGGCATCTATGCAGGTAAATTATTACATAACGGTTTACTATTTGCCTTATGCTTCATGAATAACTACACATAATTAATTATAATTACTGACTCCCGCGACTTTGTAGGAAACTTTAATTCCGGGGCCGGCTCCAGTACATACTCGATTTAGGGGTTTCCTGGGGAGGGGGGGGGGGGAGCTCGAGGGTATTGACGCAGAAAACAGTGATCTACGCAGAAGGAGCATCTATAGAGATAAATAATGAACCTTTGTGTAATAATTTGCAGCGTTCTATTGCATTGGATGTTAACTTTTTTTCACGCTCGATTCAAAAGGTTCATTATTGAAAATAATAAACCAAAAGTTAAATCGGTATCAGTTATTTACGGTTGACTCGTCTGTTGAAAATCCTATTTCGAAACTTTTGCAAAACATTCATCTCATGAGGTTGTTAAACTTTGCCATGTGAAACTTCGTAAATCGAATCGGGTGATTTGGTGGCAACAAGTGTGAAGAAGGAGAATGTGAATAAATTGTCTAGTACTTGTGGGCGATATCTTCACACTAAAACGGATATAAAGCTACATGGCGCATAAGTTTTTGGCATCAGGGTATAAGGGCATATAGGCAATGAGGGTCACCACGAAGCCACGTAAATTGTTGGCCTTTAGAAAGGGAGGTAGAAACACGAAAGCATTTTGTGTAGGTAGGAGAAATCCTTAGGTCACATTACTTTTGTTAATTATTTTCAATATCTATCTAATGACCTTTGGAATCAATCTAAGGGGGGAACAAAACCCCCTCAAAATTTGTTTGTTTCCGTTTCGATACGTAGAATCCGAAAATGGAATAAACAAATTTCTCTCCATCCACCCTACTTCGTACTTTCGTTAGTTAACCTACCATGAACCAAAATTAATGTAATTCGGTTCGTAGATACCATTTTTCGGGCCTAGTTGGTCCGCGAGGCTCTGCGTTAGAGTGAGCGGGAGGGTGGGTATGGCGTTGTGCAAGCTACAACGCCGTATAATATATAATGCAATATTGGACCTACGCAAAATATACGAGCATAATAAATTTGAGTGCTCGTTCAAATAAATGTTTCTCAGGGAAATGGAAACATGAGCTTCCTTAGTTTTGAGTTCAGCAGAGTAAAACGATGTTCCCATTTAAGGTCTTGGTGTGCTATGACCCCAAAGTACTTCAGGTGTTCGGTACGTCGGATATTCGGACATATACAAATGTTGGGGTAATTAACTGACTTCCGAAAAAAGGAGGCTTTTTTCCCAGCGATTATTCCGAAACTTGGCGCCAAATTTTAACTAAAAACCCCACACAGCCCCCTTGGTTAAATTTTAATGGAAATTCGGCGCCAACTTCAAAAATGTTGTTGTTGGCTATGGATGAATTATGTACGTTTGTGTTTTTGTTATTCTTTGCTTCTTAGTTTTATACAGCTTTTTTGAAATCGGTTTTTTTTCTTCACATTCTGGATTACGAATTTGGGCTAAAATAGATAGTTTGTTGCTTGGCAACTGTAGATCCAACTGACGTCTAGAAGATTATGTCTCAGGCCGGACTCAAATTCGATTAACCGGGCAGCTCACGCCACACGAGACGGCCGCTCCTTCGAATCTGTTAAACTTCCCTAATAGCTGAAACACGTTATGAACGTAATAACTATCTCAGGAGCCTGACGTGCCTCGGATAATCTCCGGGTGCGATACGAAGATCGAAGACACCGGATCCGAGCTGAACCCAAAACCCGCACGTTTTTCTCCCTCCCGCGTCGCGCTCGAGCCAGAAAATACGTCCGCCGCGTCTTAGTTCATTTGCATTTGAATGAACGGAGCATTCAATCCCCTCCGGGCGCTTTGTCGAGGTCTTTGTAAGGGGAAAAATCCTCGTTGATTGGTAAACATTATCAGCGCGAAATTACCATTGTTTGATCGGTTGAATAACAATAATAGGTAGGACTAACAATAGACTGGGACCCCTCATCACACAATACACAAGTATAGGGCCGGTTGGAGTAATCATGTACTGACACGTTTCAAGTGCTGAGAGCTTGCGAAAATCGGTGATCGACACAAGAAAGTTACAGTTGTGCAGCATGACCGCATGAGCAAATTTTCGAGGAAACCTAATGTTAAGATACAATGTGAGCCGGCTGCCGAGCTCTGCCAGTTGGTGGTCGGGGTCCGTTGCGTCGGTTTGAATCCCAACGCCCCTCGTAACAACCCAGGGCCAGCCATCAGCGAGATGATCAGCAGGCGATTAGTTCGCGACGCCCACCCTCCCTGGAATGACTCATTAATTTAGTTCCAAAGTAAATGAAGTTATTGCAATGGGTCCAAAATTTTCAGAGCATGAGTTTTTGAAATTGTTTTTTAGGCAAATCCGTTTCAGAGCATCCTGAATTCATCCCTAGATTTTAACAACAATGTATATATATATGTAAGTAATTGTCGTGATACCTTCCCAGAACATCACCTTGTATTTCATATTAAGATTGCACAAATAAACCAGATGAATGAAGCGGCGTGCAAACCCTGCAGGTAAAACCCTACTCTTTCCCCCCATCTCTTGACGGTCCTAAACGACCGACAGATTGAGGGCCATATAAAAACCTGCAGTTCTCGCCCGTTTCTTCATTCTACGCTCAAACCTCAAGTCGATGACTTCTCACTGTCTCCTCTCACGCCTCCTTACCTTTTACCAAAAAGATCCCAGACTGGTGGAACCGGCAAGATGATAACCTAATACGAGTGGCAACCACTGGGCAAAACCCTCTAGCGTCTTTAGTGGTGGAAACCTCCCTGGCTATTGCTATAGGTGTTAACCAGGGTCGTTAGATCCAGCACCTTCTCCTCCATCACTCTCACTCTCTTCTCCATACCTCACCACTACCTTCATTCATCTCAACCTCCACAGTAATAATTACTTGTATATAATTATTACATAGTATAGGTATTTATTATATTTATTTATGTGTCACTCCAGTCGATATCTGTTCGCGGGTACATGATAAAAATTCCGAATTTTGCCAAAATGGTCGTATTGCCAAACAAAAGGATGAGTTCGAAGATGAGCAATTTGAAAAAATTCTAAGGTGGCTAAAATAGGTTTTTTGAGGATCAAAAATCGGTTTAAAAAAACGGCTAAAACCGCAAACAGTTGACTAGAAGCGGTATGGAAGGGTGAGTTAAGACAGAAAAATACCAATTTAGTTGTTTTTCAATAGAATAGGGGTAATTTGGATTTTTGGAGGGACTAAAATCAATATTAATTCACTGACGTTGAGTGGGATGGTGATTCACGAAAGAGGGACCACGATTATTCGATTATTAAAACATTTTTCTCAAAACAGAATGAGTCAAATTTGGCTTCATAAGGGTAAAAAATCGGTAAGATGGCTAAAATCACCAAAAAATATATAATTTTACGTACAGTGGTATGATCTATTACATGATCTATTACATGATCTATTACATGATCTATTACATGATCTATTACATGATCTATTACATGATCTATGACATTCACTATTATTTCTTTGAAAGTTCGCTCTTACACAGTTTGTCTCTTTTATATTTATAATAAGAAGTCTGATTAAATTTAGAATTATTGCTATCGTTATATTTTCCTGTCAAGAAGGCAGAGAGGGTCTGAAGACTCTATTTTTGTGAGATTTATAAATAAAGCGTCATTAATTCATTCATTCATTCTTATAGCCATGCTGCACGACTAGAACTTTTTTTTTAACATCATTTCAGACCTTTGGCACCTATTTTGATTATAGAATCAGTTTGAATGAACAAAAATCCCAAATCCCAACAAATCGGAGGAAGGTGGAGTGGGGGCGACAAAGGGGTCATAAATTATTTCTACAACCACTTTTAGCTTTAAAAATCTGGATATTACACCCTCAGAATAATTTTACAATCATTTTACAAAAACACAACAGTTAAGGTAAGACGATGTAGGTAGGTAAGTACGTATCTGATAATCCACTTGGAAAAAAAACTGATAGATAAGTTCCTACGGCCCCATTGAAGACGATACAGAGGTCGATATGTTCCAATAATAGGAGGGTTGTAGCTCCCTCTATGAATTTCTCGGATTGTTTGTACCCCTACTCTATTATAAATAGGCTTCTAGGGGGAACCATGAAGGTATAGGTATACTAATATTGTCAGAGAAAAGTGATATACGCAAGATTTCTATACCTGTTTTTTGATTAACCACCACCTCTCCCACTATCTTTTTCACTACGGTCTTTCATTTCGTTTTTTTTGCAATGGGTTTCATGAATAATTTTGTATACTAGTAGTGTAATTTTAAACAATGTTTTTTGAAAATTCGATTTTTTTGTCGAAAAATTTCAAAGTTCCCTCATTATGTAGGCCTTATTCTGGGCACACGCGTGATGCTCGGTCTGCTAGGCCCTAGAGTCATTTCGTCAGCTCGGGTATCGGCTAAATTTGAGTGTCAACGTCTCCGACCCATAAGGTTACGGTTGCCCTTGTCATCGTACAATAACTTCTGTCACCGCAGTCCCTGTTACAAGTCACCACCTACCTCATCCCAAATGTCCCATCACCCCATTCAAACACTTCGCCAACCTCCAAAAGGGAAACGCCGACATCCTCCCTGACGAAACGTTTTGTCGGGAAGGACACGCGTCACGAAAAATCGATTGGTCAACAAGGGTTTTCTACTCGTAATAGAAAAATCCTCTTTGGTTAACTCGGCCATCTGCGGCCCCCCATTGTATTCTTATTACCCCCGTAGGACTTGTATCACCCGTTTTGTTGCTATTGGAAAATGATTTGAAATGACTCGTCTTTTTTATTGTGTGGGAGAGCTTCGACTTGGGGGTTATGAGTATTTTTCCAACCGCAGTTCGATACGTTTTGGGTTTTTTCTCCCAGGTGTCACGGAATTGACAAGGCGCAGCTGGTAAGACGAATTCATCGCTGTAATCTTCGAACGAACTTCCTGCATTCAGAAAACATCCTGAACGAATCTTATTCCGTTTTCAACGGAAACCCACCGATATTAATATGTTTTATTTATTTATTCATTTTACTTTATTATGATTTGACTTAAATCTCCAAATATTGAATGTTGTTAAAGCATCAGTAGTTATTCGTTTTCTTTATAAAAAATGTTGTGCCAGAAGATTTTAACTGTATAAATGAAAACTGAACTGTAACTGTATCTCTCGGCCTTTAAATAAAAATTACAAATACTTGGGGGTTATTTTTGACGGAAAAAGTTCAAAGAAAGCTTCATTCAAATCCGAACATCTAGGAATCTAGTTAGGGATTTTACTAGTTGGGACTAGGGCCTACAATTGAATTAGTAAATTTCCCCAGTCCCTCCATGGTATATTACTTACACTGTTATACTTCTAGCACGATATTCAGTATTAGTCTGAGCTCGGTAGAGAAAGAACCCTATTTCGCGCTTTTATTACATGATTTTCCACGCCACGCTGACAGATCATTTTCGATGGAAGCATACCAATGCGAGATCTATGCTCTGTTTCGTATTGTGAAGCTTGCGACTGTTCAGGTATCCATAATGGAGATAGACAGGTAAAAATTCACTTATCCAAAACGGAGATATACAGGTAAACGTTCACGTATTGGAGCTTCATCAATAACAAAGGTAACCATGATATCCAGTGCTGAGGCTCTTGAGATCCATACCAGAAGAACTGAAGCTCTTTAGGATTCGCAAGCGAATCAAGCTTGTGTATACACGTACATACGAACATTACACAGCTGATAAAGACAGACCATCACGTCTCATTGATTTTACACAATGTTGCCAATGATGTAATAGTGAAAATTTCCAAGTGGGATAGCCTAGCAAAATTCTTTAATGAAAGATTAATGCTCAATCTGGATATTAAAGACGTTAGATATGCAGGTCGCGCTGGAAGGTCGGACGGTAGGAACAATAGACCATAAGAATCACGGTGAACAATATTTACTTATATCAAAAACAAAATCATGAGTAACCTAAGCAAATTGAAGGTTCTGGTCACAAAATCACTCTATTATGTCCAAAGGAAATGAGAGAGAAACCAAAACGTCTTCTTCCCATTATGTTCAAAAACAGGTGGGACGCCAAGCGGTTCTCAGACATGACAAAATTTCCGTTAACCGCGAAATACTGAGTGTTTCCGACTTGAATGTGATACCAAGCACCACTTCGAGCTCCTACCAGGATAATGTGGTGGACCCCATCAAGAAGAAATGAAAAAGTCTGATAGTTATAGTTTACTCGATGATGGGAGTTGCTACTGGTTCCATTTTTAGACTTGGATTTTTATGATCTTGCTATTACAGTTTATTTATATTCTACCACATTATCTACATATTAATGTTACCACAATCTTTATATACCTAGTATGAACATTGCGTATGTATTATTTTTTAATATAAGGTAGGTGTTATGAAATTCCTAATTATTTTGTTACATATTTAAAGAACATAAATTATTGCTACCATCTTTGACTTGGCTGTAAACGTGCTATTACCATGAATCTTCTAATCAATTTTTCTTCTACCTCTACTATTAATAGGCATGTATTATTTACTATTTTTATGCATGTATTATGTATTTTTTCTATCTGGACTATCAATATGCATTGTATATTTACTGCATCCTCTACGTATACTGCTGCAAATTGAGGTTCAGTTTAACACTATAAGAATTTCTCTGTTCTTCGAATTAATTTATGAATTAATGCTTTCGTTAATAAGTATTTGGACTAAGACTCATCATTCACTAATCATCTGTAACAGTAATTGGGATTCCACCCGTGCTATTGAAAATAAACATATTAATATATTCCTTCAAATTCTGGTATACCTTATAATGGATTGGTAGGTACTCCACATACTCCCCATGACGAGCCGGAATATTGTATCCTACATGAAATGAACATGCAGGGTAGAACTCAAGCAAAATATGCAAATGTACACGATTGATCCACAATCCCCGAACAATTTCATAACCGCATGAATAGCTGATTATTTAGTACACATAAATCTACCTGGGTGAATCCCCAAAATCACAATTTCAGACCACTTTACCATCCGTAGTATAGGTATGAATAACTTGGTAGCTACATGTATCATCAACGGAGCGTCTCCAAGTCCCAGAGATCATCGAGTTCTGTTCCTATCCATACTAGGTCAATTCTGATACAAGTTATAAGAGCTGATGCACAGTCGATTGTGTTAGCTGTATTACTTATGAATGTCGATTGAAACCTTACGGCTACTAAGAAGATAATGCTACATCCGTTTCAGTTAAATTAAACGTCGATGTTTTAGTCTGAGGGCTTGTAGGGCCTCAAATGTTGCCATAACACCATCCCCCTAATTTCCCCTTCTTACGGAATACATTTCTTACCGTCCACGTTCAAGTATTCCAAGTCCGGGTAAGAAAAAGGATCCATCCAGACAATCCGGTTTTTCCTGAACGAAACCCACTGTGAATGCAAATTTGGCCATCAGGTGAGGTGCACTCTTGGTATTAGGAAATACGTTGTGTTGATGTGGGATATCTCATAACTACCTATAGAGGCACTGGAATATTAATAATAATTCCTGTGTCTGTGCAGATAACTGCGAACCCCTTGGCTTGCCTACTGCATATCCTGGGTCCTGCCGTCCTGTATTGCTAAGATGCATAATAAAGCATAATATACAGCATGCCACAATAACTAACTTCAGATAGAGAAATCATACGGCGACTATGCGTCGCTAGGTTTCTTGTATGGGCATGTTGTGTTGTACAGGTATAATATTATTAAAGCGCTGCCGTGTGAAGGAAGAGCGCCTCAACTCCAAAAGTCAATTCAACACAAAACAGTTCAGAATTTCGCCTTAAAGTTTTTCATAGAAACCCTGCTGTAGGTTCCCTGCAATACATTCTAGCAACCCCATTCTCTGGAGGAACATCGGTACGACTTCAATTCACTCAATTACTTTAAAATCCTTCACAAAAATCACCGTCGCTAAGGAGTTTTTTAAGGCAGAAACGCCTCAACTTTTACAAATTTAGTTCCCATCATTACCTATTTTAAGGAAACATCTAGAACTTTGATTGCAAAAGCAGATGCAGATTATTTTCATTTTCATGTCCTTAGATGCTCATATTTTTTTGAAAAAATGCCGTACTCTCGTCAGCTGTGTGAGCATGTGAAGGAGGAACACCTCAAGAATTTCGATTAAATGACTCAACCTAAATGTGAGTTGAGTCGTTTATATCTTTATTTTTAAATATACGATGGTTTGAGACGTTTTAATCAAAAAGTTGAAGCGTTTCACATTCACAGCGGTGAGTGGGGCGTTTCTCCTTAACATCGACCGATTTTCCGGAGTTTATGGTAGGAATTACCCCCACTTCCGAATCGAATTTTGAAATTCTGACTTCACCATCGAAAGATCAAAAATAGGGAGTACGTGAAAATCCCATTTTCGTAAACACTAGAGTTGAGGCGTTTTTCTTTCACACGGCAGACTAGGTGGTTTTATATATTATTATACTGCAAAAACAGCAGTCTGTGTGAAATTTTTAATCAGACTCGGGAAGTTGTATAGGTACCTATAAAAATTATAAACTACTAGCTGTGTACCCGCGCTTCGCAACGGTAGAACAGACACCCCCTTTAGGACAGGCCCCACTCATTACAGATACCACCTTCTACGTTCAGCCGTTCTCATTTATCGATGCCGAGACAAACAAACAGACTGACACTGTTTTATGATATATTATACTATTTGAACCGACGCGTGTTGCTGCGATTTAAATGAATGGAGCCAACGGTCATGTATTTTAATATGCCTGTATCCCCCCCTCCTCAACTGATCAGAAACCTTCCCCAATGCCAACCCTAACTGCCTTTAACCCCCCCCCCCCCCGTATCCTATGAACCCTCCCTACCTGGTTAGAAACATTCCTCAATGTTCACACAACAAATTCCCAAAGTTGCACTCCAATTGGTCAAGTAGTTTTGAAATTTCTGTAGACCCCCCCCCCCCTCTCATAACCTGTACCCCCCTCCCACTAACATCCTGATTGAAGTACCACTTGAATGTACTCGTCGAGCTGAATCCAGAATCTAATTACAATCGGATTTACGTCCAACCGTTCAAAGTTATTATAAGCATAAACGTCCTCATAGAAGTGATTATAACACGTTTTTTAGTAGTATTTCATTCATACCGTTTCAACGGATGGACAGATTCAAATGTGGATTTTTCATAAACCTTCCCAGATAAATTCTGCGTCAAATGGTACCAGCCGCAACTTTCTACGTTCAGCCGTTCTCAATTGATGCCGAGACAAACAAACAAACAAACAAACAGACAAACAGACACTGTTTTATTATATGTATAGATTATAGCTTGATTACTTTGAGAAGGATGACCCGGGTGCAGCACATAGGTAATTCAGTAACTTGAATGAATGAAAACATGCTTTTATTGTTTAAATTGACATTCATCTTGTTCGCAAGGAGACATGCAATAATCGTGGTCTCATTGGACCTTCCGATAGTTTATTAACTTGAGTATTGTTGATAACACCCTAAAATCCGAATGGGTTGGACTGTGCATTTACCATACCTACCTACCTGTCTTGCAGTTAAAACCAGTCAAACACAGTAAACGTGTAATAGCAGACGTCAACTCCGATGATTGCGGGTTTGAAGTTAACTCCCCTCGCCGTATTTCTGGAGTTTCATTTGGTTCATTCAGTCATTGATTTTTATTCTCAATCATTTAGTTCTTTGATTTACACATAATTTTTTCGAAGAACCTTGCATGGAAAAACGGGTCTTTCGCCAGGATAACGGTAACGTTAAATATTTGAGAGAGGAAAAAAATCAGCAATCTGGAGTTTGGAAGAAGGAGGGGGTGCTTCGCGCTGAGATATGGATAGAAAAATAGGTACCTATATAACTTGTAACTGGGAGCATGCTAAAGGATGTTAGTGGACGAACTGTGAGAGAACGGCCATTCCGAAGAAACTTGTAACAATGCTGCAAGTTATTAAACAAAGGTTTATTAAACCATGCGTCTCTTTTCTCCTAATTCGTCTCTCTAGTACGCCTTCTCTAATATACGTTTGCTGATGTTACATGCATTTTACTTACACTACTCCGACCTTAAAAGGGCCACTAACATTATATTTTCAGACATACTTGTGACAGTGTGACAGTGGACCCTCGAGAGCCCCCCCCCCCCCCCATTACACCGAGATTATCACCGGTTGAGAAGGGATATCGATTACGCTTCGACCAAAAATACCTCATCTTTACGGAAACAATAAACGACTCTAGAACAGCCACTGTCACACTACTCCTCACATGATATACTTCTGGGTAGCTTCTAGGTATGAGAGCGAAAAAGGGGGGGTTGAAAAGTAGTATGAAGTGCTGGTTTAGGAAAGGACATCTGAACAACTTCAAGGTGACTAACTTCCATCATAATGGTACTACCTCAGTAATATTTGCTGGTGGAGAGCTAAGCTCCTACATACGAGCATTGGCGGGAAATATGTTGTTAGAGGTTGTTGTCCAGTGAACTGTGCTCATCTGGGCAACCTCTAGGTGATCAACCTCCATCGATAGAGTGGAACAACTAATGGGACTTGGAAATTTGGACTCGGCATCAATCGCCTTCAAATGAACTCTGTATATTTTAATTATACTGACACTCTAAAGTTGGAAAGGGGGGGGGGGGGGGTAACCAACAGATGTATGTATTATCAAAGGGAAGGGATGATTGTAAAGGAGTCCTCCTGGAAACCATTGGGCTTATCCTTCGGCAAAGCCCACAAAATGTGGATGGAGGATGGTGAATTACACAGCGCATACTACCAAACAATGCCCTGCTACCATGTGACAGATTTTGACAGTGGACCCTCGAGAGTCCCCCCCTCCCCTCTGTACCAGCGAGATTATCACCGGTTAAGAAGAGATTTCGTTTAGGCTTCCACCAAAACGACTCCGTCTTTACCGTTACAATAAACGAGTCGAGAAAAGCCACTGTCACACGCTTGAATTCCCATGTATTTGTGGAAAACACTAATGATTATTGTTTAGCCGTGATTTGCGGGGGGAAAGATGCTGAACTGAGAAATACTGGGATAGGGACTTAATTGGACATTATGTTCAATAAGGTTCTCCTAAACCTTTCAAAATGAAAACCGAAAATGAAGATGAAACTGAGGTTTGATCAAAACGGCATTTTTGTTCTTACTTTGAGTTTGATACTTGGAAGGTCGCACGTATAGAGGCGATTCTGAGTCAGATTCAGCACCTTGAGGTTTGGGAGGTACTGCAAAAATCCCATGTTGTCAACGCGGAGTCTGTTTCCAGTCAGATTGAGGACTCGCGTATAAGGAAAGCATTGGAGCACGCTCAGTTCTTGTACATCGCTGTGAATATTATAAAACCATAAGGGTCTCAACAGATTGCTACTATTCTTTTGGTTTATTATATTCAATCATGAACCTTTGAAATCGAGCATGGAAAACAAAATTTTAACCCCCCCCCCCCCCCCCATCAAACTTTTATGGTTTACGTTTCAAGGTACCTATGTAGAATCCGAAAATACAATTAAAAAAATGTCTGTCCGCCGTGCGCCGGGCGCCTCACTTAGCACTTCTCTTTAGTGACCATGAACCAAAATTAATGAAATTTGGTTTGTAGGTCCCATTTGGGGTCTAGTTGGTCCTCGAAGCTCGGCGTTACCGTCAGTAATCTCTAAGGGGTGAAAAATAGGGGTTAAAGTTTCAGAACGCCGTAGCTTTCAGGGTATGGGTTTTTTTACGTTTTTAAATTGATCTTGAATCAAAGAATTTTTTGAGACCACCCGGAGCATTTTACGACCAGCCATTCGTTTGCACCAAAAAGCTTCGTCAACATGATCGTGAATGAAATGGTATGAATCCGGCCCAGATATCATTGCTAGGGATCACATGATTATAATCACGGATGGCTGTGTGGAGTCGAGTTGCTTGTTCTGTGATATTATTTCATCTGAAAAATGATGGATCTTTTGGATTTTGTTGGTAGGTACTTTTGCAGCTTGAACAAACATTGTAGTATCATTGGGTCAATTATTACACCAATGTAAATCATCGCAAAACGGTAAATTATTACACAACGGTTTATTATACTATCTACGCAGAAGGGGAATCTATACAGGTAAATTATTGCACGAATAATCAATTACTACAAATAATTAATTATTGAGTTTTGAATCCCGCGCATTTGTATGAAACTTTAATTCCCAGGCCGGCTCCAGTACTCGATTTAGGGCTTTCCTGGGGGGAGCTAGAGGGTATTGACCACAGAAAACAGTGATCTACGCAGAAGGGGTAGCTATACAGGTAAATAATAAACCGTTGTGCAATAGTTTCCGGCGTTTTTTCTGATTGAAATGATTTAATTAATATATATGTAAATATTTATATCCAACGTTTTGAAACCCCTAGAACTCTAATTCGCGGCTGAAGGTGTAATGTGTGCGAATCGGCAGCTTGTATTTTTTAACGAAACTCGTCTCCATCGTTTCTACCTAATTTGCTGTTCCATTTTCAGGTTAATTGGATTCCGATATTATTAGTTAACAATTATCAGGGTTGAGTTGTATCTTATCATGTGACAAATTATTACCATCTACCCTGGGTAGATAATCATTGGCATCCCCCCCCCACCAACAGTTCCCCCAAACATTATAAAATTTTAGAAATTTTATAATGCCAGTTTTTTTCAAAGCCAGTTGGCACATTTAAACCATACATAGGTTTTTTAAAGACACAGGCAGTTCGTATTTTTTGTTATTTAATAAATGGTTGTTGCAGGTTGATATGGCTGTTTTAACTAAGTTAATAAAACATGAGTTATAAACTGTACTGTGTAATTGTTTACGAATTTCAAATTATATATAATTCTAAAGTATATGGCCTAATATTTGCAAGTTTTCGAAAATAGTTTGTATAAACTAACATTTTTCCATGTCTATGTCCATGGCAGTAAGTACGCAATGGTAACAAATTTCTTTTTTTACACTATATAGAAGCAAAAAAATAAAAAAAGTATTTTATTTATTTATTTTCATTTTTTGAACGCACACCCTTATAAACAGAGCAAGTGTGTTGAACTGATAGGTAATAAATATTAGGTACTCATTTTTCTGTTGTGCTTCAAATTGTTGGATTTGGCATGTATTTTCAATTCAAATCATTACCTTAAGTAGTTAAGAAACTTATTTTTCCCTAAACATTTTTTGTCTTCCTATTTTTTTGCACCTCAAACTGACGCTCTGGGAAAATGCCCAGTTGGCCCGTTTGCAAATCGGGGCCTTGGAAAAGCAATGGATTGAGTGGGAGGGGGAGATTCCAGCTCAGTTCTACTTCCTCGGTATCCACAAGAAGTGTTACAACTTACCCTATTCACAAACCCTACTCGCAAGCAGCGAAGTAAGCTAGGAGGCAAAAATATTAGTGCGTTGCTTATTTCCTAAGCTGCTGTAGTAAAATCGGCAGTACGAACCCCACTGCTGTGGTATGAATTATACAGCAATTTCTTAACGACTAGTTTTTAACGTTGGCAATTATTATAGAGCTTGGTTTATCTTACAGGTAAGACAAATCAATTTTGACTGGTAGAAAAGCGTTCACTTCGTCAACCCAATGGACGCATCCCAAGCAAAGAGCCGGTATAAAGGTAAGGACTTTGCATCCGGGCCGGAGATCCAGGTCTTTGGCTGTTTCCTCCTGCGATAAAATTGTGATATCAAAACCTCACGCATAAAAGCTAGAGCTACATAAGATTTAATCAGTCTCACTTATTCATTTTATTATAGTTTTGGTGCAAGGATACTTAGTATGCGTGTGAGTGCCTTTCTCCGTTCGGTTGCACAAAAGCCATGTGGGTACTACTATCTAAGTGTTGGTCATATCTTCATCAACTCTTGCATGGCAGTGAGGATGCCTGTGGTCCAAATCTTGGCGTAACATTTTTAGCGAATTCTCGAAGAAAAATACGGTATTGCAATGGACACAAATTTTGTAGTAGATACCTACCATGAATTTTTGGGAAATTTCTCCATACAAATTTGTTTTGGGTCGGTCATTCCCAATTGGAATACGATAGTAAATCCATAAACTAACCGTTTGAATTTTCATGGCCTCTTCAAAGGTAATCAACCCGTTTTCCAATTTGTAGATAACGCCGTCGTCTTCTGTATCGTCAGGGTCCGGAGGAACCTCTTCGGGTATTTTGAGTGTGCATGTAGGTAACTCGTAGAGTTTAACTTTCCTCTTCTTCTTCGTATTCTCATGCTCTTCTTCCTGAACGGTCGCCGAAGAGGACGAAGACGAGAAGATCGAAGGTTCGAAACTTGAGGGATCTGAGCGATACCTTCAAACCGAAGGAAAAATGTATAGTTACCAGATTTTCTTAGTACCTACAGAGAACTCGCACCTAATGACTGAAGCTATACATAACAACAGTCCGTACGTACCTACAATAATTTTGGTAAACACTTTTACGATAAATATCATCAGACGGTGTGGTTGAATAGAATCACTGCTTTACCTGTGAGAATATTATACATGTACGTTAGGTAAGTTCTAGCAGCATGACCATTTTGAAGGATTTTTCGAAGTAACGCAGTTTTCCTACCTAATCTAGATGACCTATCACAAGTTTTCCATGGGTTTGTTCACTATTCGTACTCTTGTGCTCCCAAACGGTTTTTTTCTTTTTTTTTCAAAGAATGGTATTCGAATGGTATTCAAAGAATGGGTTGATCGCTCTAAAAAGCAAAAATTTTAAAAAACCGACTTCAAAAAAGCTGTATAAAACTAAAAAGTAAGTATAATTTGTATGCCGAACAAACGTAAGTAAGAATTTATTCAAAGCCAATACAACAAAATATTTGAAGTTTGCGCCAAATTTTAACTAAAAAACCTCACACAGCCTTCGTGTTGTATCCCTTGCTTTTCTAAATTTTAGTCGAATTTGGCGCAAACTTCAAAAATTATTGTGTAGTATCGGCTTTGAATAAATAACTATGTCTGTTGAGCATAACAGTATTATTATTTACTTTTTAGTTTTATAGAGCGTTACTGAAGTAGGTTTTTTTCCATTTTCACCTCTTTGGAGACATAATATTTGTGGCTGATTAACTACTATACGAGTCGCTATCGCATTGCATTTTGAAGTAGGTAGTTTTTTGTAATCTTTACACGTTTTACCAATTTTTTACAGACAAAAACTGAAATTTGACCCACTTTATGTCGAGGATAGAAAATTGCTATCCTCGAACTCATCTTTCGTTTCGAATAATTACGAACATTTTTTTGCGAAATTCGGAATTGTTACCTCGTAGCGAAGGTAGGATTAACATGTGGAACTTATGTATGGATACGTAAGCTGAGTACTAAACATAAGTACCTCTTAAATAAAAAATAAATAAAAAATGTAATAAATACCTATTAAAAAATATTATTGTGATGAATTTAGAATTTTCATCACGGTGGCGTGAAGGAGAAAAGTCGCAGGCGGCGGTAGTCCACCGATCATCTACGACTTTGGGAGGAGATAGAGGTGAGTGAGGAATTTACCTAGGCGGCGGTAATCCACCGATCATCTAGGTGAGGAGGAGAGGTGCTTGTCTAGGCGGCGGTAGTCCACCGATCATCTAGACAAGAGGAAAAGGTAGGAGGTAAATTCCCAGGCGGCGGTAATCCACCGATCATCTGAGAGGAGGAAGGTAAGAGAGAGAGAAGAGAGAGCTGGTTAGAGGAAGTGTCGAATGAAGCTAAAGCTCCAGGATCCAGGGTTATATAGGACTTGGAGGCCTCTCCCTCCAACTCCCTGTTGGGAGTTTTGGGGGGGGCCCAGGTTGTGTTCCCTGGATTCTGTTGCCTGTCTCCCCACTCAGTAGTTTATTAGCGGAAAGTAAGTTTTACATGAGGATATTGGTGAGAGCTTAAAGTTACTGGTGGAGTGTTCCCGAGAGGGACTCACGACAGAGGTCCCCCCAGTTCGAACCAATGTTTGAGGAGCTGAAGGCGCAAGGTGACAGAGGCTGAGGGCTACGGCAAACAAAAGTGGAGCTGAAGGCGCAAGGTGACAGAGGCTGAGGGCTGATGCAAACAATCGGTGGTGCTGAAGGCAAAAATGTGACAGGGCTGACTTAATTCTAGGAGGCAGTACATAGGTAGTAGTCAGTCTAAGTAGGATAAGTAATATAAGATATAAGTAGGACATAGGTAGTAGTAAGTCTAAGTAGGATAAGTAATAATATAAGATGTAAGTAACATAAGTACCGTAGTGGTGTGGTTGAATGATATTCACAATGATTACAGTAGTGGTGTAGGTGCATGATATTCACAATGATTACAATGGCATAGTAGACTAATATTTACAAGGTTGGTATTTACAAGGTTGGTATTTAGATTGGAAAACGGGGTTGGGTACGAATCTGTGGTGTTGAAGTTCGCCGTTCCCTGGGTGTGGAGAGTGTGCAGTGTAATGTAGTGAGTGTGTATTGGTGGTGAGGTGATGGGGTGAGAGAGGCGACTCCCTCCAACAGTCTTCACGTTAGTGAAGACTGATAGAGGGGCCCCTTCACTGCCGGGGCGGTGGTGAAGGGGAAGAGCCGGTGGGAGCCGGTACCCGGGACGTCGCGGAGAGAGGCGGCGACGTTGGGGTCCGGTGGGTGAAATGGAGGCGACGTGTGGTGTTTGTGGTGTGGGGGTGGTCGGGTGAGTGGTGTGGTGCGAAGTGTCGGGGAGGACTGGGGCTGGCTTACATCGGGCGAGGGGTGTTAATTGACGGCTTCCCGTCAATTAACAGGGTAGCCGTGGTGTGTGTGGAGCGGATGACGTGGAAGGGCCCGGCGTAGAGAGGTTGAAATGTTTTGTGGATGCCGGGCTCCTTCAAGTACATGTGAGTGGCTGTGTAAAAACGTTTGGGATAGGTGGTGTCGTTGTGTGGTGTTGTTGTGCGGAGTGGTTCCCTGTTAATTGACGGGGTGGTGTGTGGAGTGAAAATGTCGGCTGGTAAACGTAGAGGGTCTCGAAAAGCGTGTTGTGCGGGACTTGTGTTGTCTGAAGGACGGGCGGAAGTGCGAAGGCTGAGTAAAACGTAGGGGAGGGTTTTGGTCCATGAGGGGGATGTGGCTGATGTGGAGATGGCTTGCTTAAGGACCGAGTGCCACCGCTCTATTTTCCCGTTGGATTGGGGGTGATAAGGAGTGGTGCGGATTTTTTGAATCCCGAGGGAACGGAGCAGGTCGGCAAAGTGGGCTGATTCGAACTGCCTCCCCTGATCGACCGTGAGTGTCCGCGGACAGCCGTAGCGGCTGATCCACTTATTTAGGAAGGCCGCGGCGACGGCGTCCGCGGTAATGTGGGCGAGTGGGATGCACTCAACCCAATTGGTTGCACGGTCGATCATGGTGAGGCAATACCTCTTCCCCTCGGAGGGGGGAAGAGGGCCGACCAGATCTAGATGGACGTGTTCCCACGGGAGGGAGTCGGGAATGGGTTGAGGAGGTACATGGGGGTGAGCCGAGACCTTAAATTGCAGGCACTTCTGGCACCCCAGAACCCAGGTACGGATATCTGTGTTCATGTGGGGCCAGAAGTACCGCGTCTTGATCAGATCCCGGCTCGCCCGGATGCCGGGATGATGGAGTGAGTGGTAGTGGAGGAACAACTGCCGTCTCAGCTCTGGTGGGACGTAAGGGCGCGGTGAATCGGCCGTTACGTCGCACCAGAGGTTGAGGGGAGGCAGTTGTTCCAATTTGGAGGCGGAGATGAGGTTGGAGAGTGCGGGGTCGGAAGTTGGAGTTTGGTGTGTTTTTAGGGTTTGTGGGGAAGGGAAAGGCAGTAACTCCGCCACCGGCGCGGGGGTGGGGCGGGAGAGTGCGTCTGCTACGCAGTTGTCGGCCCCTGGCAAATAACGAATATCGGACGTAAATTGCCCGATAAATTCGAGTTGCCGGAGGCGACGGGGGGAGGCGGATTTACGGTTTTGGAGGAGGGCATGTGTGAGGGGTTTATGGTCAGTGATGACAGAGAACTGCCTGCCCTCCACGAAGTCACGGAAGTGCTTGATGGCTTCGTGGATGGCGAGGAGTTCTCTGTCAAAAGTGGAGTAATTTTTTTGAGTTGGGGACAGAGTTTTTGAGAAGAAACCGAGGGGTTGGGGGGTGGCGCCGGTGTGTTGGTGGAGTACTGCCCCGATGGCCCAGTCAGACGCATCGGTCTTGATGGAGAGGGGAGCATGGGGATCGGGATGGGCTAATAGAGCGGTGTCTACTAGGTCCTTTTTGCAATTTTGAAAGGCGGTTGTGAGGGCGGGGGTCCAGGAAATGGGGCGGTTATCGTTCTTTTTGGCCGGTTGTGGGATAGCGTGTATGAGTGGTTGTTGGTGTTGTGCTGCGTGTTTGATGTGTCTACGATAAAAGTTCAACATACCCAGGAAACGGCGAAGTTCTGAGACGGTGCGGGGTTGGGGGAAATCTGTGAGAGCGTGTACTTTGTCCGGGAGAGGCTTGATCCCGTTGGATGAGACTTGGTGGCCGAGGCAGCGGACGGAGGGCTGGGCGAGGACGCATTTTTGAGAGTTGATGGTGAGGCCCTCGGCGGAGAAGATGTCGAGGACTTGCTTGAGGTGTGTCAGGTGTTCGTGTGGGTCCCGGGAGGCGATCAAGATGTCATCCAGGAAGCAAAATACGAATGGTAGTCCCCGCAGAATATTATCCATATAGCGCTGCCACGTCTGGGCCGCGTTCCGGAGGCCGAAACCCATTTTTATGTACTCGAAAAGGCCGAAAGGCGTTATGATGGCGGTTTTAGGGACGTCGGGCGGGTAGATATTTATGTGGTGGAAGGCTCTGGAGATGTCTAGGGTTGAGAATATGGTTGTGTTGTGGAGGTGTGAGGAGAAGTCTCGGAGGTGGGGGACGTTGTATAGGTCTGGTGTGGTCTTGGCGTTAAGGCGGCGGTAATCGCCGCAGGGGCGGATATCCACGTTGGGTTTCTGTACAATATGTAACGGTGAAGCCCACGGGGATTTGGAGGGGCGGATAATACCATCTGCTATGAGATTATCGAAATGCCGCCGGGCTTGGGACAGTTGGAGGGGGTGGAGGCGGCGGGCTTTGGCTGAAATTGGGGGACGAGAGGTCTCAATGTAGTGTTGAGTTTGGGAGATATGTGCTGAGGGGCGGCGCTGGGGTTTGTATTGGAGGAGGAGTTGTTCGAATTGGGTTGGGGGGCGATCGACCGTGTGGATGAATCCGGGGATTGGCTTCTGGGTGGAGGGGTCGAGCAGGCGCGCGTTACGGACGTCAACCTGGAGGCCGAAATAAGCGAGGAAGTCGGCCCCCAGGATTGCTTTCTCTACGTCCGCCACGGTAAATTCCCACTCGTACGCGAGCCCGCTCATGTGGATGGATGAGCGGTACGTCCCGTACGAGGGGATGGTGGTACCGTTGGCGGCGTAGAGGAGTTGCCGGTAACAACGCGCCTGTCGCCTGAGAATGTTGTTCGGAAAAATGGAGAGCGCCGCCCCTGTGTCGACGAGGAACGGGACATTCGTCTTCGTACACTTTAAGAAGAGGCGCTGGTGAGCTGGGGTGGAGTGCGGTAAAATGGCGGAGGCGGTTTTTTTGCCGTTCCGGAGAGGGGGAATGGTAGCGTCGGCTGGGGGGCTGGTCCTCTTGGTGGCGGGTGGGGAGGTGCCGTTCCGGGGAGGGGGAACGGTAGTGGCGGCGTGAGTGGCGGCCGGAAGGGTGGCTGCCCTGGAGGCGGGCGTGGAGGGGCCGTTCCGGGGTGGGGGAACGGTAGCGGCGGCGTGAGTGGCGGCCGGAGGGGTGGCTGCCCTGGAGGCGGGCGTGGAGGGGCCGTTCCGGGGTGGGGGAACGGTAGCGGCGGCGTGAGTGGCGGCCGGAAGGGTGGCTGCCCTGGAGGCGGGCGTGGAGGGGCCGTTCCGAGGTGGGGGAACGGTTGATGGTGGGGTGAGGGTTTTGGCGGCGCTGGCAGGCGCGGCCGGGAGGTTGGCAGCCGTGGCGGCGGCGTAGGAGGGGTAACGAGGCTTCGTGGTGGTGGTGTGAATGCGGGCGGGGAGGGGTTAGTTGTGGTCCCCCCGTGTTGGCGAGGAGGGGGGCCCGCCGGATTTACCGGCGGGCGGCCGCGTTTCCCTGCTTGGAGGTGAAGGAGCAGGGGGGCTGGCATTTTCGGGCCTCCCCACCGAAGTTAACGTGATAGAAACATCGGTGGGGGGGGGGGGTCCGCTGGGAGGTAGGCGGTCCTGGTGGGGCGCGCGGAGGTGGAGGGGGCGGCTGCGGCTGGAGACTGTCCCCTGCGTTGCTGAGGGGGGGGAAGTGTTGCGGCGTTCGGGCGAGCGCTGGCGTCGGTGGTCGATGGAGGGGGTTGGCCGGCGCTCGGTGGAGAGGGAGCGGCGCCGGTGGAGGGAGGGGGGCCGGCGGCGCTCTCGTGACGGCGTCCGGTCCCGCCGCGGGGTGGAGGTGCGGGTTGCGTCGACTTCCGTGACGCCGGCGGCTGCGGTGAGGTCGTGGACCGTATCGGCGAGACGTAGAAGTGGTTCGTCTGGGCCGTCGAGGTGGCTGGCGAGTGCCATTTGCATGGGGTGGGGTAGGGCCCGCAGCCAGAACGTCCGCGCGATGTCGGCCGTCATCACGTCTTGCAGCTGATGACGCAGACGGCGGTAGAGGTGGGAGGGCTTCAGGTCGCCGAGGTGCTGTGGTTGGGAGAGCGCTGCGACGCGTGCGATCTTCGACGGTTGGTACAGCGTGACGAAGCGGTTGCGGAGGTCGTCGTATGCGGCCGTGGCGTCGGGAGAGATGTCCGACGTCTGTAGGAGGATCTCGTACGGGAGCAGTGATATGATGCGGGAGTAACGGGTTCGCTGGCTGCGGATGTTGGTGGCCGAAAACGCAGCGTCGACTTGGAAGAACCACAGCACGGGGTCGTGCGTGTAGAAGGGGGGCAGCGACAGCGGGAATGACGCCGAGGCCGTCGTGACGTCGGCGGCGGCGTGTGCGGCGGCCGCAGCGGCGGCGGCAGCGGCGGCGGCGGATGCGGAGGAGCCGGGTGGCGAGAGGCTGGTGAAGGGGTTGTCGGCTGCGTCAGTTGTCGCAGCGGTCGGCGGCTGCAGTAGGGATGGCCGGAGGAGCGGCGGCGTCGGTGAGTTCGGGTCCATGGCTGTAACTAAAATTCAAAATGAGTTAGTTTTGAATTTGAAATTCGCAATCGGCGTGAGGGGAGGTGCGTTGAGAGCTGGAGTTGAGCGGTGAGGGTGGGCCAAAAAATTGCGAATTTACACTGACTGTTTAAGCTGCATTTGAATTTAAAATTGGGGACACCGAACTAGACTGGGGGCGACACATGAGGTGGTAAGAAGGTAGGAAGGGTAGAAGGTTGGATGAACGTCGGGTTCACCACTGTGATGAATTTAGAATTTTCATCACGGTGGCGTGAAGGAGAAAAGTCGCAGGCGGCGGTAGTCCACCGATCATCTACGACTTTGGGAGGAGATAGAGGTGAGTGAGGGAATTTACCTAGGCGGCGGTAATCCACCGATCATCTAGGTAAGGAGGAGAGGTGCTTGTCTAGGCGGCGGTAGTCCACCGATCATCTAGACAAGAGGAAAAGGTAGGAGGTAAATTCCCAGGCGGCGGTAATCCACCGATCATCTGAGAGGAGGAAGGTAAGAGAGAGAGAAGAGAGAGCTGGTTAGAGGAAGTGTCGAATGAAGCTAAAGCTCCAGGATCCAGGGTTATATAGGACTTGGAGGCCTCTCCCTCCAACTCCCTGTTGGGAGTTTTGGGGGGGGGGCCCAGGTTGTGTTCCCTGGATTCTGTTGCCTGTCTCCCCACTCAGTAGTTTATTAGCGGAAAGTAAGTTTTACATGAGGATATTGGTGAGAGCTTAAAGTTACTGGTGGAGTGTTCCCGAGAGGGACTCACGACAATTATATTATATTATTGTATATTATATATTATTAATTTATTATTAGTCTATATTATTATCTTATTAATACTTATTATTAATATTATATTAATATGATAAAAACAGTTTCTTTCTTTCTAAATTTGATATTTGGGTTCTACGTATCCTAGTAGCACAAACCAACATTATTTTGAGGCCTTTCAATATTGAAAATAAAACCTAAATAGACAATTTTAAAACTGAGGATTGCATGTTTTGCAACTACCTTTGTGCGATTCTCTCCCAATTTTTCTTGGAGTGCTCCAGGTATTCTTCGAACTCTGTCTGAGAGCTGGGTATTGCTTGGAGCTCGCTGCGGCTCCGTCTTTGCTGGTCGTTGCCCAAAGCAGCGGATTCCGTTGGCGTTTCAGAGTCGAACTCCGAGTCCGCTGTCGAAAACTAAATTCCCAACTAATTTTAAAACTGAGTACCGACATAACGTCCTCATTTTCACAGCTCAGTCCGAGTTACAATGATCCTCAGGAGATAGCGACACAAGGTACATAGGTAATGTTAATAAACTAAAGCTGCAAATTTTTACGCACATTATTCGTGAGAAATTGAGTATATCGGATTCGCGTTTGCGCATGCGTAGTGGTCACACTAATGATCCGGTTGTTCTAAAATTCAAATGGCTCCATCTAGAGCTACACCCTACTTGCCACCAAATTAGAGCAAAATTGGTTCATTTATTCGTGAGAAATTGAGTATATCGGATTCATGTTTGCGTATATGCAGTGGTCATACTAATGATCCGGTCGTTCTGAAATTCATAGGGGACCATCTACGAGCTACAACCCAACTACTTTGAGTGAGATCTGGCCATTTATTCATGAGAAATTTAGTACCTCGGTTTCGGGTTTTTGCATGCGCAGTGGCCGTACGAAGTACTAATGAACCGATTGTTTTTATCTATGACGTGAAAGTGAACCTCAAGGCCTATTTTCGGAAGTTTTCGCTAACCAGATACCTGTTACATTCCACCGTTTTTGAAAGCCAGCATGACGATCTTCCGTTCAATAAAAACATTGCCGTACCCCGTTTTCAAATTGTAGTATATCCTAATATTAAAAAAGCGCCTATCATCTATCTGTCCGTTAGAATCCTGTCAATGAAGTGACACAACATGGTCATACCCACCATTCTGTGGTAACCATTCAAAGAGATCATCATAAGGGGAAAATTTTTCGGCGGGGGGTCCCATCGCTAAAACCTGAAGGTTCAGGTTAAACGAAATTTTTCCACTTCATGGAAAAACATTGAATCATGGATATGTTTTTGGGCGCTGTATTTTCACATCCACTTTTCAATGTTTTTCCATGAAGTGGAAAAATGATATAAATTTTTGAATTGATTAAATTCCTCGCGCTCCTGTTCTTCTCGTCGACGCTGACGCAGACGTCTTGAGCGTTCAGTGGACGACATTCTAACTGACATTCACTAGGTACTTACTTTATGTAGCTGCACAAGTAGTGTGCACCTGACGAACCTTCTCGTAAGAACGTTCACGTAGACGACCACTATTCGGATCTAACAAATTCCAACATCATCATCATCATTTCATTATTAGAAGGCACATTTTTAGGTGCTACCTTCCAATCGCTACCTTCCAATTCGTTCAATAAAATGGTTTGTGCTCATTTCATTATTGTTTCGCTGGGTATTGTCGGTAACTACACACGCACATCTCCAAATTGTTTATCGGTTGCAGCGTTGCATTTTTTTCGGTCGCAAATTTTAGAATGACCCCCCAGGGCAAAAACATATCCATGTTAAAACTAAAAGTGGGACAAATTTAGATTGTTAAAATCGCTGAAAATCACCAAAACTAGTTGAAAGATGCCAACTCCGAAATTTTGCTCATACGACCATGGTGAAAAGTGGATCAACTCTGTGACAGTATTATCACTGGGGTGGGCAAATCGATCCAGGAGGAGCCGTGGCCGGAGAGTCCGAGGTCGTTCCAAAGCCGAGCGTCAGGGGTGCTCAGAAGGCATATTTTAAATTACCCTACACACCACGCATACCTGCCTAATACATGCATACCACATACCTCTACCTAGTGCACCACGCATACCTTCATACTCAGGTCTTCACAAGTATGTAAAAGTGGTTCACGCCCATCGTTTATCGTTTATTCTTACCGGTGTTTCGGAAGAGCTCATTCTTGACTTTGTCGTCTAGGAGTTCCCAAGGATCCTCTTGAGAGTGGGTCCCCCAACTTAGGTAAAAATTACCAACTGTACTAATAAGTGTAGCAACCACATAAAATTGGAAATCCTACGAATACGACGTTTCACTCATTCATATACGTGGTATAAATATTATGTTCTCTAAACTATTGACTGAAATATTATCTTACACGTTTTTTGTGTATCTCGATTGTTAGGACACGGTCACTATAAGCAGCGTGCACTAGTCAATAATAGCTACGGTAGTACTGTACTTTTAGTGGATTTTCAGAGAAAATGCAAAATTGCAATAGTAAAAATTTTGTAGTAGGTACCTAAGTAAACAAATGAATCCCCCCCCCCCCCCCCCCCAACAACAAAAGTTATCGTTGTTTCAAGGTCAAGGTACGTACAATCCGAAATTAGAATGAGAAACGGTGCAAATTGTGGTGAGTTGTAGGTCTGAGTTTGTCTTGGGAAGGTGATGTTAGGTATCGGAGAAAAATCCCAAGGGGCGAACGGTGTTGTTGGCGGAGAACGCGCCGATGGCCCAGTTGGAGGCGTCAGTCGTAATGGAAAGAGTGCCTTCGGGGGCAGGGTGGGCGAGGTCCGATGTGCAGGTTTCAAATGCGTCGTCGAGTCAATTTTTCCGGTGCCACTTTTCTTTGACGGCGGGAGAATGGCGTTGATGAGGGGTTGTTGATGCTGGGCGGCGTGCTTTATGTGGCGGCGATAAAAGTTTAGCATGTCCAAAAACCGCCGGAGTTCAGTGACGGCTTGCGGGCGTTGGAACTGGCGAAGGGAGTTGACCTTGTCGGCGAGGGTACGGCCTGTTGCGGTGACAAGGTACTCCAGACATCTGACCATGGGTTGGGCGATGACACATTTCGCTTTGTTTATGGTCAGGCTCTCGCTGCGGAGATGGTCGGCATGGCGGAGATGGTTGCAGTGTTGCTCAGGGGTGGTGGATGCTATCAGGACATCATCCAGTAAACAGAAAACATACGGGAGCCCGCGTAGGATCTGGTTCATATACCTTTGCTAGGTTTGTGCCGCATTCCGCAGCTGAAACCCATCTTCAGGTACTCAAAGAGTTCAAAAAGCGTGATGATGGCGGTTTTCGGTATTTCAGGGGGGTAGGTGTCGATGTGATGGAACGCCTGGGATATGTCGATGGTGGGGAAGATAGTGGTGCTGTGTAGGTGGGAGGAGAAGTCTCGGAGATGCGGAACGTTGTACATGTCCGGTGATGTGCGTGAGTTCAGGCTGCGGTAGTCCCCGCAGGGACGGATTTGGCCATCCCGTTCCTGTAGGATGTGGAGGGGGGAGGCCCACGGGGAACTGGAAGGGCAGATGATGTTGTCGGCAATGAGTTTGTCGAAATGAGCCTTCCCTTGCGAGAGTTGAAGGGGGTGAAGGCGTCAGGCCTGGTTGTTTCTATGTAGTGGTTAACCTGGGAGAGGTGTGACATAGGTCGCGGTTCAGTTTGATAGGCGTTGAGCAGCATAGTGAATTTTGTGTAGGTTGGCCGAGGAGGCGTGACGGAGTTTATAAATCCTCCGAACGGCTTCCGAGAAACAGGGTCGATGAGGCTGGAGTTCTTCATATAGACCTGGAGACCTAAGTACAAGAGGATGCCGGCTCCTAAGATGGGCTTCTCTAGTCGGCCACGGTGAAATTCCACTCGTAGGTATGGCCATTGAGGTGGAAGTTCGAAAGATATGTACCGTAGGAAGTGATTGGGGTACCGTTTGCGATGTAGAGTAGCTGATCATTTGATGGTGACCGGTGGTGGAGTACATTGTTAGGTATAATGGAGATGGACGCCCTTGTGTCGATTAAAAGGGCAGGTTCGACTTCTTGCAGCAAATAAAAAGCCGCCTGGAGACGGGGGCCGCGTGGGGCACGACAGTGGCTGTAGGGAATGCGGGCGGTTGTGGAGGCTCCTCCTTGGGTCAAGGAGTTTGAAGGGCGGATGCATATGTTTTGCGTGGATCGGTGGTGGTTGGGGGGGGGGGGGGTTGCAGATGAGAGTGGTTGTGGTGAAAATTGCACTGACGCAACAGCAGCAACTGGGGAAGATGTTGAAGATGGTGGTGGGGCCATTCCACTTGTGATGAAGGGGAGGTTGGCGTCCGCCAGTAAGCTCGGCGGGTGTTGTCGTTTCCATGTGAAGCCCACCCCACCCCGTGGGGGTGGGGAAGTCACGGGAGGGTTTTCTGTTTTCGGGCCTGGGCACCAAATGTGGTGTGGTACCAGCTGTGGGTGGGGTGTCAGCCAGTCACTGGGGTTTTGCAGGGGGCCGGTCGGTGCAGTGCTGTGGTCCCTCGGTCGGGGGGCCAGCTCCTGTGGTCAACGGAGGGGCTGCGGTGGCGGCTGGCAGAGGGTGAGCGTGAGTGAGGGTGGTGTTCGATGGGTGGCTGGACCTTGTGGACGGCTGAGAAAGTGCGAATGTCGTACACTGTGTCAGCAAGGTGGAGGAGGGCTTCATCGTCTGATGCCTTTGGTGAGGAGATCCTGAAGCTGGTGTCAGAGCATTCGAAAGAGGTGGCTGGGCTTCATATCGCCGAGTTTTTGAGGTTGGGAGAGGACGGAGATTCTAGCGATGTTGGAGGGTTGGTAGAGGGTGATGAGAGGGGTGCAGAGGTCGTTGTAGGCGGTGGCGGAGTTGGACAAGATGTCTGCCGTCTGCAGGAGGATGTCGTAGGGAAGGAGCTAGACCGTCCTCGAGTATTTGGTTTGGGATGGTGAGGTTTAAGAGGTGAGGTTGAGATCGTGAGGTTGGATGAAGAGAGGAGTTGTGAGCATATCGGCACGTTCATCACCACCTTGGATACACCCTGAGGATAGGAAAATATCCATCAGATTCTCACCACTTTGGATATTGGGATAAGGGAAATATCCTTCAGGTTCTCACCTCGTTGGATACTTGGAAATGAAAGGTATGAAAGTATCGGTCCCGTTCTCACAACGTTAGATATTTGGAATGGCACTCGTCCGGTTCTCACCACGTTGAGTGCTGGGAAGGAAATCCTCGTCCGATTCTCACCACGTGAGAATGTAGGGTTGTGGAGAAGGGTGAGTTGAACAGGAGGTAAGGTAAGAGAGAGAGAGAGAGGGCTCTGGTTCGAGAGAGATCAGTAGAATGTCGAGCTGGACAAGCCTGGCACCTTATAACCGCGCCTCTACTCTCCCCCTGCCAACCCACGGCCGTTGGAAGCCGCTGGGGATCTTTGGAGGGAGAGCTACCTGGCTTTGTCTCTTGCATCACCCAGCTCGACTTCGCCGCGTCTTTATTGGTACCACGACACAAATTATTACACAATAGTTTATTATTTACCTATATAGATGCCCCTTCTGCGGAGATCACTGTTTCCTGTGGTCTATACCTACCCTTGTGCTTCTCCCAAGAATGCCCTAAATCGAGCCGGCCGGACAATTACAGTTTCATACCTGTTTCGTGTGAATGAAAGATTGTTCATTAACCACAAATTTAGCATTTTGGTTTTGAATAAGTTACAGTACCTAGTATCGATGTGTTAGGTTTTATTAGTATTGTTATTTGTTGACTTTATTTATTTATCCATATTCTATGGTATTCATTTTGCGGTGTGTTTGTTGCTGTGGGTATTCTAGGTGTTTAGTTCTTAACTGCAGTGTGCCAAGCGATGGGCGCCCGCCGTATCAAATATGCCGGGCGTTATCGCCGCAATATCGACAAAATGTATTGGGAAAATATTGTTTTCGAGACCATAAAGAGCAACCCTTTCCCTAGGGTGATTTATCCTCAAAAGAGAAAGTATTCATGTTTTTTATCAAGTTATAACTGCAAATAATTGTTTACTATGAAACCTTAGGTATATGCGGTTGATTCAAGAACTGTATAATTAATTATTATTTGTTGTCAGGTACTATTCATGAAGCATAACACTTAGTTTTATAAAAAGTTGAACGAAAATTCCTCCGTGTAGTTAAAAGAAAATTTCCTGAAAATTGCATCAGTCTCGAGCGATAGGTTCATGAGATATTGGGTACCTCAGGTGTAGCGTTCGCGCGTGCGCAGTGTTCATACCAATAGTCCGAGCGGTTTGAAATTCATAGGGGACCATCTAGAACTATCCTAACTACCCAACGAATTTGATAAAAATCGGACCATTTGTTACTGACAAATTGAGTAGGTACCCCATATTTGCGTTGGCCCATGCGCAGTGGTTGTAATAACGATCCGATCGCTATGTAGTTCATAGGGGACCATCTGGGGCCCAACCCGCATGATCCCTGCCATAATAATGGACGTTACTTTCCTATTATCCTTCGGGTTGGGCGAGGAAAGTTGAATCCGGAGTTATATTGAAACGTTGTTCTACTAAGACTAAAATCAATACACTGCCATACCGGTTTCTGTGATCAAACCGTCGACAGACCTTGTGTTTGTTACGGACGATGGTTTGATCACCGAAACCAGTGTTTCGTTCGAACAGAAATGTTGACCATTTCCTTGTAACACTTCTAACTACGCGAAAAATAGTCGTAGAGAGCTGAAATTTTGAGGATACACGCGGGTTGAATAGCAGGTGGTCCCGTATCAAAATGGACCTATCAAAATATTCTGTACGTTCATGTGATTCAAGTGAGGAAGCTATACTGCCTACTCGAATTGGCAGACGTTTTTCTATAGGGTGTCCACGATTTCATAACGAATTCGTAGCTTACATAGGACAGAAACACCACTCACAGTTCTGTTCGGTTCCCAGCATTCGGGCTGGCTCACCTGCTAGGAAGAAAATATGTTATTGGATGTGTCGGGGTGTAAAACAGAAGGTCCGCTACCTAAACCCACCCACTACCGGCTGTTCGGATTACGTGCAACGGATCATCTAACAGCACTTCCTAGACCTGGAAGTAGACCCCCTTTCCCGGACGCCTCGGCCGCGACGTCTATACGAGCAATATGGGTGTTGAAAAGGGCCCTTTTTTCCGTTCATGTACCATTTGGAAATGGAAAGGTGGGCCGGATGTTTGTTGGGGATAAATCCGTTGGGTGCAAAGGGTTAAAGCAACGAGCTGGGCGATCTGTTCCCACGAAGTGCTTCCTCCTCCGCGTCGCCTGGTCCCGATATCAAGTGCCCATCTCCTGTTCCGAGCTCCACTCCGCGTTAGCTGAATTGAGCCACCCAGACCGACACTGTGGAACATAATACATGATGCGTGGTGGAGGAGTTTTCCCTGAGGGTGTAAAAAGAGTCCCAGTCATGCAGCTTGATCATATGAGCGAATTTTAAATGTTGGTGACTTTTAACATGTAATGGTTGAGGGGTTTAACTTCGCCGCCCATACAGCGTAGTTTCCCCCTCTCCACTCTCAAGAAAGAGACACTGGTTTGATTATAACGCAATGCCTCCAGGAGTTGACGATTCGTTTTCGCGAATCGACCGCCCCTTTAGCTGCGTGTCAAAGAGATCGGGAAGAGCCCGGATCCAATATGGACCCCATATACCTCCACAAAAAATTTTTGACAATTATAACAATTTCGCCGTATTTATTTTTTGAAGAGAATATCCCCAGACCCCCTAGCCCACCAAATTTTACGATACCTGCGAATCAGTTTTTGATCCCCCTGAACCCATCCCTGGACGTGGAACTAATAGTTAAAAATAGTTTGCTCGTAATCACAAAAACATAGTTAGGTAGGTATATAATAAACGGGAGAGTGGAAAATATTTACTAAAACAAAAATTAGGTAGAATTTGAGTTCTTGTGGAACAAAACTTGACTATCATTGTCCAAAATTTTAACACAAAACCTCAGTTAGGTCACCAAATACGGCATTAGCTGGTGACTATGGACTATGGAATGTACCCGAAAACATTGGTGTAAGAAATGGATCCGGAATTGAGTTCATTCAGGTCAATAATTGCTAAAATTTGGTTAAACTCAGTTAAACTAAGAGAAAAAGTTGCAGTTATTCGGCTTGAAGATACTGGCCAAATTTTGAAATTGGTTACTTTCAGATGTTTTTGACAACTATCAGCGATTTTTGACTAATAAAAAGTTGAATTCCCCCCCCCCCCCCCCCCCCCTCCCACAATTCCAAAAACGTCTGCCAGTTCGAGTAGGCAGTATAGCTTCCTCGCTCGAATCACATGAAGGTATAGGATAGTTGGGTCCTCATTTTGATATGGAACGATCTGCGATCCAACCCGCGTGTACCCTCAAAATGTCAGCTCTCTACGACTATTTTTCGCGTTGTTAGAAGCGTTACAAAGAAGTGGTCAACAACTCGTGTTAGCGCATGCGCAGACTAAAGTTACATCACGATTCCAATAAAATTCATATGGAACTATCAAAGTACCTATTATTCCTGATCGACCCTCCAAACCTGAACTCATTTCAACAATATTTAAGGTAGTTATGGGCGTTTCAAGTATTTCGCATTTGCTCATGCGCAGACGAAACAATTTCCATGACTTTGAAAACGGGACCATCTACAATCCAACCCGCGTGCACCCTCGAAATTTCAGCTCTCTACGACTATTTTTCTCGTAGCTAGAAGCGTTACAAGGAAATGACCAACATTTCATGTTCGCGCATGCGCAGACGAAAGTTACACTACGATTCTAATGAAATTCATTTGGATATATCACAGTATCATTCCTGATCGACCCGCAAATTTTGAACTCATTTCAACAAAATTTAAGGTAGTTATGGGCATTCCAAGTATTTCAGGTTTCCACATGCGCCGACAAAAGTTACAGTACTTTTTCAGTGTTTTTAGTATGGGACCATCTGTGACCGAACCCGTGCCGACCCTCCAAATTGCAGCCCATTTCGACCATTATTTCGGGTAGTTCTGGGCGTGACAAGGAATTACCACAGACAGACACGGTACCAAAAACGCTGCAAAATATTACACAAAGGTTTATTATTTACGTGTATAGATGCCCCCTTCTGCGTAGATCATTGTCTTCTGTGGTCAGTGCCCTCGAGCTCCCTCCATGAAAGCCCTAAATGGAGTACTGGAGCCGGCCAGGGAATTAAGGTTTCATACAAGTGCGCGGGATTCAATAATTCAATAATTAATTATTTGTAGTTATTCATGAAGCATAAGGTTAATCATCAACCGTTGTGTAGTTATTCACCGTTGACTAATTATTTACGGTTGTGTAATTATTTACCGTTGTGTAATAGTTTACTGTTGTGTGATAGTTTACCGTTGTCTAATAATTTACCAAATAATACTTCAACGTTTGTTCAAGTTGCAGAATTACCTATCCACAAAATCCAAAAGAGCCATCATTTTGCTTCATTATTTTCAATAATGAACCTTTGGAATCGAGCATGAAAAAAAACCCTCTCAAAATTTCATGGTTTACGTTTCAAGGTAAGTAGAATCCGAAAATGCAATAAAAAAGGTGCAAATTATTACACAACGGTTTATTATATGCCTACATAGATGCTCCTTCTGGGTAGATCACTGTTTTCTGTGGTCGTCAGTACCCTTCGAGCTCCCCCAGGAAAGCCCTAACTCAAGTATATTAGAGCCGGCCCGGGAATTAAAGTTTCATACAAATGTGCGGGATTCAATAATTCAATCATTAATCATTCATAATTTTTTTTAGTTAATCATGAAGCATAAGGTAAATAATAAACTGTTGTGTAATAATTTGCCTGTACAGATGCCCCTTCTGCGTAGATAGTATAAATAATAAACAGATGTAACGTTCTGTAATAATTTACCGTTGTGTAAGAATTAACCACTGTGTAATAATTTACCGTTGGGTAGTAATTTACACAATAATAAACCGTTGTGGAATAATTTACAAATAATAACCTTTGTGTAATAATTTCCTGTATAGATGCCCTAAATCGCGTATTGAGCGAGTCCGGGAATTAGATTTCATAATATGGTTGATATTCATGAAACATAACGTTTATTCAAGTTACAAAAGTACCTATAAACAAAATCCAAAAGAGCCATCTTTTTCAAAGAAATATTATCGCAGAACAACCAACTCGACTTCAAACTCCGTGAATATAATCAGGTGCTCCCTAGCAATGATTATCTCGGGCCAATTTCCAATTGTTGCCGCGTCCCTAGCGATGATATCTGGACTGAATGTATACAATTGGATTCGCCCTCCCGCTGAAGAAGCCTGTCGGTGCTAACTTCTGGGCCGTACTGTGAACGAACGGCTGGACGTACAATGCTCCGGGTGGTCTCAAAAAACTCCCAAGTTCGAAACTATTTAAACCCGTAACAAAAACCCCGAGATAATGGCGTCCTGGAGAGTTCAGCCCCTATTTTTCACCCCTTAGGGATGACTGACATTAATGCCGAGCTTCGAGGACCAACTAGACCCCAAATGGGACCTATAAACTGAATTTCATCAATTATTATTCATGGTAACAAAGAAAAGTACGGCCTACAGACAGAAATATTTTTATTGCATTTTCGGATTCTACATAGGTACCTTGAAACGGAAACCATCAAATTTTGAGGGGGGGTTAAACTTATTTTTGGTTTATTATTTTCAATAATGAACCATTGGAATCGAGCATGAAAAAAAAAATTCTTACCCCCCCTCAAAATTTGATGGTTTACGTTTCAAGGTATGTAGAATCCAAAACTGCAATAAAAATATTTCTGTCTGTCCGCCGTACGCCGTACGCCGTACACCGTACGCCGTACGGGCCACTTTTCTTAGTTACCATGAAAAAAAATTGATGAAATTCGGGTTATAGGTTCCGTTCGGCGTCTAGTTGGTCCTCGAAGCTCGACGTTACTGTGAGTCATCTCTAAGGGGTTCAAAATAGGGGTTGAAATTTTCAAAACGCCTATACAATTTTTTTACGTAAATATTTTTACGGTTTTAAATAGTTCTTGAACTTGCGAGTTTTTTAAGACCATCCGGAGCATCGTACGTCCAGCCGTTCGTTCACAGTAAGGCCCCGAAGTTTGCACCGACAGGCATTTTCGACTCCAGTGTGAATGAAATTGTATACAATTCAAACCAAATCTCGTAACCAGAGACGCGCCCACAATAGGAAATTTGGCGGAGATAAAATCATTACCTGATTATATTGGCGGAGTATGAAGTCGAGTTGGTTGTTCTGTGATATTATTTAATTTGAAAAATGATGGCTCTTTTGGAGTTTGTTGGTAGGTAGTGAAACTTGAACAAACGTTGAAGTATTATTGATGGGTAAATTATTACTACGGTAAATCATTACTCAACGGTAAATTATTACACAACGGTTCATTATACCATCTACGTAGAAGGGGCTGGAGTTTGTTGGTAGGTACTTTTGCAACTTTTTTCACTCCTCATCAGCAATTTCTTTTCAGAACTTCATTATGTGTGTTTCTTTTTGTTAGGTACTGTTTGTCATCGGCAGAACTATTTTAGCAACATTTAACTCGTGATTTAGGTAGGTACCTAGTAACGAGTACGGGGTTAGGTACTAACCCTGCGATCTACATAATATGTATAGAATAGTACATATCTTATTATATAGACGGGTTATCTATACATAGAGCTGTGATCTGTAACACAAGGGTATTCTATACAAAATAATAAACCGTTGTGCAGGGATTTGCAGCGTTTTTTAATGCTCCATTCCAAAGGTTCGTTATTGAAAAAAATAAACCAAAATTTCTGTCCGTCCGCCGTACGCCGTGCTTCGCAAATTTCTTAGTTACCACGAACCGAAATTAATGAAATTTGGTTTGTAGGTCCCGTTTGGGGTATAGTTGGTCCGCAAAGCTCGGCGTTACTGTCAGTCATCTGTTGGGGATGAACAATAGGGGTTGAAATTTTCAGAAAGCAGTAGCTCGAAAACTTACAATAGAAGGGTTTTTTTACGTTGTTAAATTGATCTTGAACTAAATAATTTTTTGAGACCACGCTGAGCATTGTACGACCAGCCCTTCGTTGGCACCGTAAAGCTTCGTCCACATAATCGTGAATCAAACGGCATAAATCTCGCCCAGATATCATCGATAGGGAGCACCTGATTATAATCACGGATGGCTGTATGAAGTCGAGTTGGTTGTTCTGTGATATTATTTCATTTGACAAATGATGCTCTTTTGGACTTTGTTGATAGGTACTTTAGCAACTTGAACAAATGTTGAAGTATTATTGGGTAAATTATTACAGAACGGTAAATTATTACACAACGATAATATATTACACAACGATTTATTATTATCTACGCAGAATGGGCATCTAGACAGGTGAATATTTACACAACGGTTCATTATTTACCTTATGCTTCATGAATTAATAACTACAAATAATTAGCGATTGAATTATTGAATCCCGCGCATTTTCATGAAACTTCAATCCCCAGGCCGGCTCTAGTACTCCATTTAGGGCTTTCCTGGAGGTAACCACAGAAAACAGTGAAGAGAAGGGGCAGCTATACAGATAAATAATAAACCGTTGTGCAATAAATTATTAGCATTTTTTTATTGCAATTTCGGATTCTACGTACCTTGGAACGCAAACCATCAAATTTTGAGGGGGGTTAAAAATGTTTTTTCATGCTCGATTCCAATGGTTCATTATTGCAAATAATAAACCTAAATGTTCCTCGATGTCTGCAACGCAAAATGGTAATGGAAATTCTTATTTTGGAGGACACAATTTTTTGCTTTACTCAATCACGAATCCAAGGCTTCCTGACCGTCGGTAGTGTGGAAGAAAAATGTCCGAACCCCTCAAAAAGGCAAATCTGATCCCATTTGGTTTTGAAAACTGCTCACTTTCAAATTGATCCATTCGTTTGCCGTTACAAAATATTTAACTAAATTTGCACTTTTCCTTTAGCCAAGGTCATTTCATAGTTAAATAAATACACAATACTATGACAATCGTAAACTCGAGAGATGGATTAAGAATGCTCCAAATCTGAACCAAAGGTTTTTTATACCTAAAACGTAAGTGTCCTTTCATCGAAAATCCGAAGTCGGGCATTCTACAGTCTCCTGAGAAGGCGTGATCATTTATATGGAAAGTTGCCACCAGATGCATGGGTTATTGGTTGATTATTTTGCTGTTTGGCTCCAGTTTTTCCCCTCCTTGTTGCCCCACTTATCTGGTTAGCAACCTGTTTTTTTGGGACGAGGAGACTGAATATGAAATCGATTTTGACCAGAGAGTGGAGTATTGAGGTTCTAACGACGTTTCAGCTTTAAATTTATGTTAAATTTTGGTTCTTCCTCACAGATTGGGCCCCCATTGAGGAACACATTTGGGTCCTAGTTATGCTCGGAAGCTCGGCACGCCGATCGGAATACACCCAGGGGTGTTATGGGGGAAAATGTGTGTAAAAATAGGGTTTAGATCTTTTTATTGGGGTTTTAGCGAACATGAGCTTGTTAGGTATCGTTTTCCATGTTTTTTTCTAGGGCGAGAAGCCGAATATGAAGTTGATAATGACTACAGAGAGGAGAATTGAGGTTGTAACAAAGGTTCAGCTTCCAAAATTCATTTTTTATGAAAACCTCGGTAATTGTCTGAAATTACTATAAATTTGTATAATAAGACTGGAAGTAGTATGAACAGGTGAATCAAGACAATTAAATTGCACTATCAATGTTCAAAGATAATTTATTAAAACAAGGAGCCTAATTCGTGTTTTTGGGGGGGACCAAAATTGGTGGTAACCATCAAAAATAGCTATTTCAATTATTGCACATGAAAGAAACAATAAATGAACAGTCAACATTTCTGTAGGTATGTCCAATTCAGTAATAATAATAAATCGATGTGACAAGGACTTTGCAGCATTTTTTGGTTTTGGTTTTCAGCTGCACACTCCCGCGATTCTGTTGTGGAAATAGGAAGAGTTGATCTCAGCAAGCTACCCCCTAACAAGTGGTCCTTCCTTCTCCTCAATGTTCTATCTTTCATTGTCTGTCATTTCCTCAAATCAAATTTTCATTATTTTTCATTCTCATAGTTTGTCACGCCAAAATCGTCGTGAGATGAACAGTGATCGGTCACTTTTCAGAATACCTACAGCTATATTTTCCTGATAAGGGGTGGGCAAAGTTAGAAGCGGTGAGTAAACCTACCAGGCGGGTTACCCTCCATTTCATTCGTGCTGGAGGTTAACTCTGCTTTGCTGAATGAGCCATTTCACCGAAAGACATGACTGGGGCTTTTTACCCCACTGTTAGACTGTGAAGCTAGCTTGAACCGGCTCTGCATTGGGATGGTCAAAAATTGCCCAAATTTGGGTTTCCTCCATAGAAATGGGGGAAAATTTGCAATATTAGAGTTGATTTTAAAGGTGCAGTAAGTAAATGTGTGACACCGGGAGTTCGTTCATTTTAACATGCTACATGACTGGAACTGTGTATATCGTCGTGTGGGGGTAGTGCTGCACTTTTGAATGGATGCAGAGGCGGCTTCACGACTGAGTTACGATCCAAACCAAATTGAGACACAATATTTTAATACAATATTTTTGTGGGAAAGAATCCGACGTCCAAGTATGTTACGACTCCCCTGCACTATAATTTTTGACGGCAACGCAATAATTATCATGAACGATGGGGATCTCCCTCCTCCATACGTTTTGTAAAAGATGGTTAACATGCGCTCTCGGGAGGATTCAATAGATGTTATCTCCTTTCAGGGCACCAACTGTGCTTTGATGAGGGTCTTTCACATCCTTGAGAAGTGAAACGCGGAGAAAGATGGAAAGGGTTGGATTATGGGAGTACAGTAACCCATGCCGGAGCTGCAGGGGGGGGGGGGGGGGGGGGGGGGTCTTGAAAAAGTCCAAATATAACGGGAGATGCTCAGATTAGGGAGTAAAAAATAATATCTCGACTAGGGTGGAGGTTGCACGGTTGGTTCTGATGAGGAAGGAAGGGCAGATGTTTTGGGTCTCCCAACCCTTTTATACTACTCCGTTCTCGGTTAATTTTAACAGAAGAAACAAAAAAAAAACGTCTTTTTATCCCGTTTTAACCCTTGTAGTGCACACATGTCTCTCTTTTCTACAGGATTTTTTGGAGTTTTTGCACTTGTCCCTGTTAGATGCACCGTTCACCCTCACACCTTTCGGAGGAAGTGAGCTTCAAGTTTGGCTCATCTATCACCCTAACCCGCCAGATACCGTTTCGACTAATTCGGCTCCGAGAATACCTGCTTTGTACGGTTTTTATGAAACGCTATACAACCCAAAAGCATTCTTCTCCTCTCTGTATATTTTCAAAGGGTTTCCGAGAGTGGCATTTCGCATTCACCAAGGAACAAGAAAGTTTCTCAACATTAATCTCGACAGAAGCCCTGGGCCTCGTGGGTGCCATTAAGTCTGGTAGGTATTTGGGGTCGGTGGGGTAAATCGGGTAAGTAACTCTACGGGGAATATTTGAAGATAATAAGCGATATCAAAGGGCTCAAAATCTGGGGTCGCCGGAGCGTCCCGCCCGCTAAGAAAACCGAAAACCTCCAAAGCGACCAAGAACACAGTTCACACGACGGACCGTTTACACGGCTTCTGAGGACGTGCGCCAAATTTCAACCCTCGGGATCATCACGTGCCAACGTTATGGAAGTTTGAAAATCGCTATTTTGACGTTTTTCCAGTGGCTCTCATGTTTTTGTTCTTCTTTGTCAGGGCTACAGCCTCACAGGCGTAACATATCGAGCTTAGGTGTTGCACACACATTCGTTATGTTCCAAGGTAGTGCATCTCTCCCCCCCCCCCCCTCTATTTACCCCATGGGGGGGGGGGATTTTCTAGGAGTAGGTTAGAGAGGGGAGAAATTCGGCTCACTTGTTCACTGGTGCTCCCTGAGCAAGTTACTAGGTAAGTAGGTACAATAATTATTTTTATGAAATATTTTCGAACAAATCCATTTGCAATATATATTCTGATTTGGGTTTTTGTTCGCGATAATATTTTTTTTATTATTAAAACACACCAAAAACGGTGTAGAGTTATCCGAAATCGCTAGTATAAGTAAGTAAATTGCTTCAGTTTATGTGAAGAGTACTGTATAATAATTTTTCCATCCTCTTCGGTCAATCTCAGTTTCTATACTAACTTTAGTCATCGTTAAAATAATTGTTACTCCTTAGTAATTATTCCTCAGTCCGTCCCGGTCCCATTCTGCTAAACTGAGCTTGTTGTGGTTTTGGTAATCTAAAGTTAGATTCACCCAGAACTCTCTTGGAAAATCTATGTTTAGGCCGTGTCCAGGTATAATTGGGAATTTAAATGACAAAAGTAGTCAAAGCACACCAAAGAAGCGCGCATCGTCCTGCTTTAGCCTATCAAAGCCCCTGAAAGTTGCATCGAGTAGTGGATCTGAGTTTAAAGTTGTCCATGGCCAGGACCCTTCTTTCTAATTCCATGGAACTACCAGTCCGGATCGTGGACGAACTGCTCGCCTGGTGTCGGCAACGGCTGGCGATGAGCTTCCCAACTTTTACGTTCTAATTTGCGGCGAAGTTTTACTGCAAAGCTCCTAAGAAGCTCGCAGCGCATCAGCGGACTGATATGGAGCGCACCTCCTCACGCTCTGTAATAAACATGCTCCCCCCTGCCTTCCTGCAGCTCCGGTTATTATTCCCCCATTAAAACCACGCTTGAAGCATCCAACAACATGCACCAGACAATGAGAGGTACATTATCTCTAAAGAGGAAGCACATAACCAGACTGAATTCCCCCATAATGAAAAGGAGGTTTCCGAGGGTCTTCGGCACTTTGCCCGTGTGGGGTCTCAAAAATCATTTTTACATTCTTCCCATCTTCTACCGTAAAGTCCTGCAAAGTTTTTACGGCTTTCCGTCGTTGTCCCGCTGTGAAGAGCCCAAGTTAGAAGATTGGAAGAATATCACCCAACGAGAAAAACGTTCCTGCTACAATGATCGGTGCTTGAAATTCATTATTGTACTTCTGGTTTATGATTTTAAATAACGAACCCTTGACAAAGACAGAGAAAGAAAGAAACTACTGCAAAAATTCTTCCACAACTGGTTTGGAAAAATTCAGTGGCCTGAACACAACATTCAGTATATTATAGATCCCTGTTCTTTGCAAAACGATTGAAAATTTTATTACTACCTACTATAAATAGAACGATATTGAGAAGCAGAAATACTTAGGTATAGGTTTTATGTCAGTCGATATCTGAGTATAGTTTACGACTGCTGTTTACCTAAGTCAATACAATAATTTTGAAATATCAATCAATAAAGTCAAAACGAAATGCACAGGTACAGTCAAAAAGAAACGCATAGGTACTAGTTCCGTGTTATCACTCGACCACTCATTGTATTGGGTTTCATAATTGGAAAACCGGTGATTATAATATTGTAATATCAAAGGTTACTAATTATTAACTTAGGAGCCATGAAAGCCCGTAAGTCCTCCATCAACACACGGCCTTTCCATCTATTATAAAGGGGATTGAAAATAAATCAAGGTGAACAGTGGAACGTGATTTCTTCAAACCTACACAAAAACGCTGCAAATTATTACGCAGAGGTTTATTATTCACCTGCATAGATGCCCCTTCTGCGTAGATCACAGTTTTCTGTGGTCATTACCCTCGAGCTCCCCCCAGGAAAGCCCTAAATCGAGTACTGGAGCTGGCTCCGGAATTGAAGTTTCCTACAAATACGCGGGATTCAATAATTAAATCATTAATTAAATTATTCATGAAGCATAAGGCAAATAATAAAACGTTGTGTAATAATTTACCTGTACAGAGGTGCCCCTTCTACGTAGATAGTACAATGAACCGTTGTGTAATCATTTGCCCATCAATAATACTTCAACGGCTGTTCAAGTTGCAAAAGTACCTATCAACAAAATCCAGCCCCTTCTAGATAGGTGAACCGTTGTGTAATAATTTACCGTTGTGTAATAATTTACCATTGCGTAATAATTTACCAATCAATAATAGTTCAACATTTGTTCAAGTTTCAGAAGTACCTACCAACAAAATCCAATAGATCCATCACTTATCAAATGAAATAACATCGCAGATCAACCAACTCGACTTCATACGGCCATCCGTGATTATAATCAGGTGCTCCCTAGTGATGATATCTGGGCCGGATTTATACCGTGTTTTACGATCGTGTTGACGAAGCTTTTTCGTGCAAACTGGTGGTACAATGCTCCGGGTGGTCTCAAAAAATTCTTTAGATCAAGATCAATTGTTTTACCATACCATTCTATAGAAAGTTTTCGAGCTACGGCGTTCTGAAAATTCCAACCCCTATTTTGAACCCCTTAGAGATTACTGACAGTAACGCCGAGCTTCGAGGACCAGCTAGACCCCGAACGGAACCTATAACCCGAATTTCATCAATTTTTTTTATGTTAACTAAGAAAAGTGCTAATTACGGCGTACGGCGGACAGACAGCCATTTTTTATTGCATTTTCGGATTCTTTTTACCTTGAAAAGTAAACCATGAAATTTTGAGGGGGGGGGGGGGGTAGAATTTTTTCCTCATGCTCGATTCCAAAGTTTCATTATTGAAAACAATAAACCAAAAAGTTGACACCACTGGAGAAAATGATGCCTCCCGAAGAATGCTCCAAACATTTGGGCCAACGAAATCGTCCTTTCTTTCGGTATTATTGACATGCTGGCACCATTTGGTTTTTTTAGACCCTTCCTAGCGTCACTTATCGTCTGGAGTGACATATAATTATGCAGGTGCGGATCCAGAAATTATTTCGAGGGGGATGGTGGGGGGTCATGACCCACGTGGGGAATAATGTTAATCTTAAATAGGAACCAATGTAACAATAAAATATGATTTATTATCTGATAAGCATCAAGTCCATAGGTACTTTATAATTAGGTAACAATAGATAAAATTCAAACTTGAACCAAAAATACAAGTAACAATACAAAATTAGTAGTAGGGAGGAGTGAGTCAGTGTTCGTTTTTGCTGGATTTTCTCAAAACTAGAAGATATAGGTATGGACATCGATTAGATTTTGGAACAATCGAAAGACTCATTAATGCAATAAATTCAAACCTGAAACAAAAAACAAAATTCCAACTTGAAACAACAAACAATTATGTTGTTTACATATAATTGGTTGGATTATAATATTATTTAACTATTTATCAATAAACACTAAATAAGTACCTTTACCAGAAATTCAAACTTGAAACAAATAATAAAATTCAAACTTGAAACAACTGTCAATAGGTATGTTAGTAGGTAATAATAATTCGACATTTGAAATTAGTTATGAGGAGACAATGTTAGTTTTTTTCTGCTTACCTCAAAATTAGAATGGATTAGGATGGAATTCATTGCACTGAAACGTAAAGTGGTCACTTCAGTTGAAGGAAGATGTTTGTCGCATCTTTGGGTGAGGGAAAAAACATTCAAAGATTGAATTCGAGTTTTAGCTTCAATACACAATATAGGTATGCATGGACAGACAGTGAAGTATCCATGACACAACCGAAGTTGGACGCCGATGGATGGACTGTTGTGAAAATCCTGGAGGTCATGGGGTGAGATGACCCGGAGCCATTTCCTGGAATATCTAGTACAAATATAAAATCTCAGGAGGGGGCTTTCAACCCCCCCCCCCCCCCCCCCCCCGCGTATTCACCTCTGTAATTATGTGATGTGTTTAAATAACTAGGATCATGAAATTTAAATTTAAAAAAAAGATGCAAATTATAACACAACGGTTTATTATTTACATGTTATTATTTACATTAAAGGTCTTATACGGTCAACGGTTATTTTTTCTAATAATTTGGGAATTGAAGAGAATGAGCAGATGGGGTGATACTCCTCGACATTAGAAGGGTCACCTTTCTTTGGAATGGGTGTTACAATTTATATTTAGAAGGAACAATACCGAGATCAAGGGATCGGTTGAAGAGATAAAATAAGGGCAGATAAATACTTTCATTGCAACTCTTAAGAAGACCCGGTGGAATACCATCCGGACCCATACAGAACAACCAACTCGACTTTCATACAGCCATCCGTGATTATAATCAGGTGCTCCCTAGCGATGATAATATATCTGGGTCGGATTTATATCGTTTGATTCACGATCATATTGACGAAGCTTTTCGATGCAAACGAACGGCTGGTCGTACAATGCCCCGGCTAGTCTCAGAAAATTCTTTAGTTCAAGATCAGTTTAAAAACGCAACAAAAAATCCATATTCTTCTATTGAAAGTTTTCAAGGTACGGCGTTCGGAAAATTTCGACCCCTGTTTTTCACCCCTTAGAGATGACTAAGAGTAACGCCGAGCTTCGCGGTCCAACTAGGCGCCAAACGGGATCTACAAACCAAATTTCATTAATTTTGGTTCATGATAACTAAAAAAAGTGTTCGGTTTCGGATTCTGCGTATCTTGAAACGTAAACCATCAAATTATCAGCCATGGGGGGGGGGTTAATTTTATTTTTTATTTTTCATGCTCGATTCCAAAGTTTCATTATTGAAAATAATAAACCAAAAAACAGAAAAGACAGAATTTGTATACTATTTATTCAGATTAAGTACCTACAGGTTACATCGAGTTCCATGTACTCGTACTACCAATGTGCTTTTAAAAAAGCTGACCTTCTGCCGAATCAAAGGTTGAAGTATAACTACTACTAGGTATTTTTTGTAACATTTACGGGACTATAGGAAATACAATGGTTTGCAACTCACGTACCTACCTATCTAATAAGCTAAAATACACTCGATATGGATGAACCTATCTAGTAAAACAACAAATACGCAACAGAACCCACGAAATATTGTACAAACGTGTTATTAGAATAAGCGAATTTTCATAATGAAATCGCGAAAAACTGAGTTTCAATGAGTATTTCACGTACTAAATTTTATTTAAAATTGAAAAAGGTTCAGATCATCATTGTATTATGTATTTAAAAGAATGGAAATTGATCAATTTTGGGCCAGTATGAGACAATAAACTTAGGTTTTTTTCAGTCTCTGCCCACTGCGCGCCGTACTCGGGGGTGGAAAAACATTTAATGTAACTGTCTCTGTCTGTGTAACTGTCTCTTCTGGCTCCTTTACTCGATTTAGGGCTTTTCTGGGGAATGAACAGTGGTAGGTACCACAGAAAACAGTGATCGACGTAGAAGGGGGATCTACAAAGGATAACAATAAACAGTTGTGAAATAATTTGCAGGATTTTCTTCCAAGCTATGATATGACTTTTCTGAGAGTGGCGAGCGGGAGGCGTTGAAGATACTCAAGCCGTAACGTTCATCCCCCTAATATTAATTTTGGTCTATTATGCAACAAACTGAGGAAAACTGGCATGAAGCTGTAGACGATTAGAGGTACCTAAGTTATCTAAATAATGTATCTTCCAGTTGGCGTCCCAGATCCTGTCTTCCCATATTCTTCACATGCCAGTTCAAAGAACCTGGGGACTATACAATTATTCGACGCCACTCTGTCCTCTGTACCTATGGCTTATCCCCACGCTGAATTGGCATTCTACGTTGCCAAAATTAGTTGTTGACCTTTTCCATGCTCGGGTCCGTCACCATCAAAATCAATCCGGAGTTTCCGATTATTAGCCCTACGCCCAACCCCCAACCTGGTGGACCAGGCCATTTTCGTTCAGGTTTTCCCTCCCGTACACCGAAAGCTGAGAGCCCGGCCTACCCTCGCATGTCAAAACTCCTGTCGAGGTGACTGGCGCTTTTGATCGTCCCGTAAAAAGCCGTACCATGGTGAGTGTCACCTCCGCTTTATTCCGGTAGCGGACGGTGCTGCTGCCGTCTATCACGGTTGCGTAGACTTTTCCGAGAGTGGTATGCGGGAGGCGGTGAACATACTCAGGCCGTGATGTTTATGAGATCTCAATAATTATTTTTGTAATCAGCTTACAATAAGCTGTGTCTAGTTATGCAGGAAACTTGGACAAAACTGGTCTGAAAACTGCAATAGGATAAGGTATGTAATCTGAACACCGTCCACTTGGCGTCCCCGATTATGACCATGCATTTTAATAAACAAAATGTTTCTGCATGACCTGAAGGACTTTGGATTTTGTTTATTAGAATTTTGAGTTTCAAGATTCCAAGTTCGGACCCATGCACAGGTCTGGGCACTACAGATTTGGTTTTGACCTCTGTCTCCGCTCAGCTTATCCAGAGAGCTCAATTCAACACACATAGTGGAGACGTGCAATTTTACTTGCAGGACGCCTGGCATTAGGCCCTGTAAACGGTTTGCATAAGGCACCAGCGTGCGCTCGCGCCATCAAATCAAATATGCATTATTCATCGTTCCCGAAGAAGATTTAATGCCAAGTAATAAACATGTGGAAGTAAACGCCTAACGCCTAGGAAGGTGCCTTCGGCTGGGGGCAAGGTGTTCAAAACGAGAAAAATATTAATTGGAAATCCGTCTTGAGAACCTGAGGGTACTTCGGGATTGATTGATTTACTCATTCCGCGCAGCCTGGACACTCAGGATCAGTGGAGCAAAGGGTTCCTCGTCAGGTCTAGACGCCAATTTCACGGGTCCGACGCTTCGCTAAATGACATTCCGTATTAGTAAGAGGTTTAGAAGTTTTTATGTTAATGTATTTATGATCGCGAAGGAGGCGTATTTGAAATTACTGGTTGGAATGTCACAAGGTTTAATGGACGAGTAGCCGGTTTCACTCCGTGTGGCCAAACGGACGTAACAAGAAGCGATGACCGAAGGTACTCGACTACCTGTCGGCTATTTCATCCCTAAACTCTGCTTTGTTCTATTATCTCAAGATTAAAACCCGACTATCAGATTCAATGTAACGAACGATAATACGACGAAAAAGGACAATAACGCAGCTCTTCCATGAAAGTAGATAAAAAATACATTTTTTTAGTCTAGCTTATAATAATTAAGACCAGCCTCAAACTCAGACAAGTTTCAAAGGAAAAAATTTGTGCAAACAATCTACACAATACATTCACTCAAAATTTCTGCTCATTCCGATCAATCGGGTGGTTTTGAATTGAACAGGCATGTATTTTTGAAATTATTTATAAAACTGACCTCTGAAGTTTTTTATACAATGTATAAGTGCTAAGCTATAAGCCATGATGTTGATAGCTCTGTAATATCACATTCTATTTCAGTGGGATAACTTTCAAACCCCAGAAAAGTGCAGAAAAGAAGAAAAGCAGCAGTACCAGCAAAGCAGAAAAGCAGCAGTATCAGAAAAGTTTGAGGAGTCTGACTGGGCGCGCATCCATCCCAGTATTGGTACAAAGAAATTCGATTAAAGGCGGAGGAACACTCTATCCCTGAGAACAACAAGTTCTTGGAATGTCAGCTCCCATTATCCTCTGATGATGACTAGATGGATGATAATATTGTGCCATAACAAGGTCCGGAGAAAAGAGCATAGAAAAGACTTCGAAACCTAACGAGAAGAAGAACCAGAAGAGTAAAACCTCATTACTTCCCTATGATAATTAATCTCACAACAATATTTATCAATAGAAGGCAGATGGTCTGACGGAGGTTGCCTTGTATTTCTTTGTTTCCAGTTGCGCCGCTTTTGATGAGTAGCTCGCCAGGGGGCAGCGGAGCTTTTTTTTCCAGCCGCAAAAACCCCTTTGAGATCGATAATGAATCGTTTTTGAATTTAACAAAAGGTGAGAAGATGCGAGGAACAACAAAAAACTATTATTTCGTAAAAGTTAAATGTCGCTATTGGAAAGGTCGATATCTGAGTGATATGATCTTAATTAGTTTGACCGAATCAAAGAGTATAATAGGAGTTGCTGGCGACGTGTTATCCGAGGTTACTCACCTGTGGCTTTTGTGCGATTCAGTGCGGGAACATTTCGGTTTCTCGCACTCTGTTTCCGACTTTATTAAACACTTTCGTTAATTAATTATAGAAGTACCTAATGGGAATTTGAAAACGCCCGCCAAGGTGTGGCATGTTGCTCCTTCGTAACAATATTAAATGATCGTAATTAACCAATGACTATTAATCCATTCACATGATCTAATTAGTTTCCCATGTATTGTCATCTGCTCGTTAGTTTTAATGTTATTAGTTCTTGTGGCTGAATCCTGATTACATCAATTTTTGTATGGGTGATAACGTTTCTAAGTGATAAAAGGCGTGCAACCTAACGCAAGCTTCGACATTTGCGCTTGCGCAGACGACTTTTGGAAATCTGATTTTAATAAAATTCAACGGGTCCATTTACGGCCCAATTCACATCTAGCCTCCAACTTTCAGCACATTACGACCATTCTTTCGTGTAGTTATCCGCGTTGCACGGATCGTGCGCTTCAACTTCCGGCTCGCAGTTATCTCATAAAGTATCTCTACGTACACCCGCATCTGTATCACTCTGTTGGAGTCACGGAAAATCTGCTTTCCATAATTTAACAATTTCAGGAGTCAAAACACTAACGAATGATATGAGCAATAGAGAGGACATAATATTCAGCGTCCCAAAACAGTTACCTAATACCTACCAAGTATGTACTTCTATACCTTCTTGATTTTTTCACTTAGTGAGATATTATATGACATAAAAATATACATGGAGTAAACATGAAAACGAATATTTTTTGATAGCTGCGTTGGAAAAATCATGGAAGCCGTTTTAATAGGACGTTGTAATAGGAAACTTTTCTCTAAAACTGATAATTTTCTCCCTCTCACATTATGATGTAAAACGTCTAGAACGAAGTTCATTCTTTAGAATTGCTAAGACGACGGGTTGATTACAAAATAGTGAGTCATTCACATCATCAAGAAAACTTCATTAGGTTGATAAACGGTTTTACTAAACTAGGGGTATCGTGATGTAATTAATAACGAAGTGTCATAATTTAATTCGGTTGAGGAAATAATGAGTGAAGCCAGGAGAAGAAAGTTAGAGGGGAAAGAGGTTTCAAAGGCAATGAAAAGATGAAAACCCCTGGCAGGGAGTGTGGAGCGAGGCGTAGAAAGCTAAGCTCATTAGGCGTAGAATATTACCTACAACGTCGGGCGAAGAAACGTGAAAATTAAGAAGATGACCGGAGTCTTAGAAACAGGTAGATGATGACTATTGGAGATTTTCTTGTGTTTTACGATAACAGCGCCGTCCATACAAGCATACAGGGATGCCCAACTTGAAGTACAAATTTATTTCATTCTTTTAAACGAAAGAATATTCCATCTTGAGAATTTTGACATCAAACGCAGTTAACTACGGCGTAGTTCTTTTTCTAGGATTCTTAAAAGATTCCAGAAGTTCAGACGTCATTGCACCCCTCTCGCCTAAGCAGGACAACCCACCCAATGTGACGTCAGAACTATTGAAACTTTATATGATTTTAAAAATAATCGTAGGACAGTGCTGGTGGTGTCAAAGTTCTCAGAACGGTAGCTAATTTCATTTTGGTTTATTGTTTTCAATAATGAACCATTGGAATCGAGTAAGAAAAAAAAATCTAACCCCCCCCCCCCCCACATACTCAAAATTTGATGGTTTACGTTTCAAGGTATGTAGAATCCGAAAATGCAATATAAAAATTTCTGTCTGTCCGCCGTACGACGTACGCCGTACAGGCCACTTTTCTTAGTTAGGTAGGTACCATGAAAAAAAATTGATAAAATTCGGGTTATACGTTCCGTTCGGGGAGTTGTTCCTCGAAGCTCGGCGTTAGTCAGTCATCTCTAAGGGGTTCAAATAAGGGTTGACATTTTCAGAACGCCGTATCTCGAAAACTTTCGATAGAAGGGTATGGTTTTTTTTGCGTTATTAAATTTGTCTTGAGCTAAACAATTTTTTGAGACCACCCGGAGCATTGTACGTCCAGCCGTTCGTATGCACCAAAAAGCTTCGCCAACACGATCGTGAATCAAACGGTATGAATCCGGCCGGGATATCATCACTAGGGAGCACCTGATTATAATCAAGGATGGCTGTATGAAGTCGAGTTGGTTGTTCTACGATATTATTTCATTTGATAAGTGATGGATTGTTGGATTTTGTTGGTAGGTACTTCTGAAACTTGAACAAACGTTGAAGTATTATTGATGGGTTAAGTATCACACAATGGTAAATTATTACAACACGGCAAATTATTACACAACGGTAAATTATTACACAACCGTAAATTATTACAGAACGGTAAATTATTACACAACGGTTCATCTACCTAGAAGGGGCTGGATTTCGTTGATCGGTACTTTTGCAACTTGAACAACCGTTGAAGTATTATTGATGGGCAAGTGATTACACAACGGTTCATTATACTTGACCACGAGGGTAGGTATTGACCACAGAAAACAGTTGTCTATTTCACTCCACATCAACAATTTTCCTTCACAAATTCATTATTTGCGTTTCTTTTTGCCATTTTAGTTACTGTTCGTCATCGACAGAATTATTTTAGCAACATTTAACTCGTGATTTAGGTAGGTACGTGGTAACGAGTATTTCAACAGAAGGGTGAATGAATTCGAATTGTATACATTTAACCCAAGTGTCATCACGTGGGACGCGCTAACAATTGGGAATTGGCCCGAGATAAAATCATTGCTAGGAATCACCTGATTATATTCAGAGAGTATGAAGTCGAGTTGGTTGTTCTGTGATATTATTTCATTTGGAAAATGATGGCTCTTTTGGAGATTGTTGGTAGGTAGTGAAACTTGAACAAACGTTGAAGTATTATTGATTGGTAAATTATTACACAACGGTTCATTATACCATCTACGTTGAAGGGGCTGGAGTTTGTTGGTAGGTACGTTTGCAACTTTTTTCACTCCGCATCAACAATTTCACTTCAGAACTTCATTATTTGTGTTTCTTTTTTCCATGTTAGGTACTGTTTGTCATCGACAGAATTATTTTAGCAACATTTAATTCGTGATTTAGGTAGCCACCAAGTAACGAGTACGGGGTGAGGTACTAACCTACGGAGGTTCTACATAATATGTATAGAATAGTACATATTATTATTATATAGACGGGTTATCTATACTGAGAGCTGTGATCTTTAACAGAAGGGTATTCCGTACAAAATAATAAACCGTTGTGTAGGGATTTGCAGCATTTTTCTAAATATCAACCGATTTTGTGACCCATGCGCATACCCTATTTTTATCCCTATCCGTTGAAATAACCTTTAAATAACGTTTTTGCTTCCTCACTACCGAAAATAGGAAAGCTTTATATTAATGCAATAGTCGAAAATCGTGTATGTCCTCCAAAATGAAAATTTCCACTCGCGTTTTTCATTCTACACACCAAGGAACATTTTGGTTCCGTGTTTGTCTGTCTGTGGTCAGTTCCTTGTCCCGGTTAAAACTATATGAAATGATGGTGGTAACGAGTTGACATTTGGAGGGTAGGCGCGCGTTGAAGCACAGATGGTCTCATACCTAATCATTGAAAAAGTACTGTAACATTCGTCAGCGCATGCGCCACCGTGAAATCCTTCTACAGCCCACAACTGCTCTAGAAATCGTCGTGAAGCTATGAGGTTTGGAGGGTAGGTGGGAATTGGGCCACAGATACTCCCACATTAAAGAAATTGATAAAGTACAGTCTGCCCATGCGCAAACGTCGCATGCGTCCCATTCGTAATGCGCTGAGATTTGGAGGGCAGGTGTGTGAATGAATGCATATAATAATCCTATTACGCTTATCAGTAATCCGATTACTACAACTCCATCCTATTCCATCCTACTATTTTGTTATTTTTGAACCTCTCAATTTAAAATCCATACGGGTAATTTCTAACCTGTTTTTTTAATGAGTTCAAATTTGTTAATTACGGCCAGACGAAATCCAAATTAGGTGAATTTAATAAATGACCGGGTGTGGAGTTCATGGGGTCATAATGACACGTTACAAGGGATGGGGGCGGTGGAAAGATGCATAATATTTATGTAACTGTTATTGCTAGGCTGGCTCCGGTAGGTGCCTGCGGGAAGCACGAGGAATAATAAACCGTTATGTAGGAGTTTGCGTTGTTTTTATTTGTATTAATTTGTGAAATAGGGAGTTAGAGTTACGGTAATTTGGTGACGGAAACATACAAAAGAAGTCGTCTAAAACTAAATAAAGGGTACTAATAAAGGGGGGGGGGGGGTTGTCTAAATGAAGGGGTTTTTGAGAAAATTGCTTAGATACTTTTTGTTGGAAATCTAGTTATATTATTATATATATAAAACTCAAAGTTTGAATACATTTCTTGAGTGGATGGTGGTTGTTTTGGATGGTGGTTTCTTCCGGCGTGCTCTTCAAACATCGGCGGATACCATAGGCTACATGAACATTTGAGACCTGACCATCTCTGTTGAGTGAGTTTTGAGAGCAATTTCTTTCCTGTTCACCGTGCATCGCACGGGTAATCCGGTTAGTAAGTCATTAAATCGATCCTTGAAGTGTGAGCCTGTAGTTTCTTTACACCCTTTATAGATTCAGATTGCTCTGAAACGGGGAAGAATGAAAAATTCGTTCAAAACATTTTGGATCTACTAAATTTGCATATTTGTTTCCAAAAATTCTCTAAAGGGATATCGATAAGGGTATCGATACTCATCTCTCAGTGTGCAATACGTTCCAGGTGCCTTCCCCCAAGAACCCACGTGTCATTGAGACACACCGACCGGTCATTGAGAACTCGGAATCACACGACAGGACGTTATCACCTCACCTCACGTTTTTACGAGGAACTAAAGGCTCATTATGCGTTTTCCGTACTCAGAGGACGATGTCTGATGTCGCTCCTGGATTCCCGACGGAGCATGGGAATCCCGAGATGCCCTTCCCGGACGAAACGGCCCATCCGGACGGGAACGGCCCATAGAGGAGCTGCGGAGCTCGTATCACCGAGACGAACGTGCTCTCGGGCTTCCGCTGCTCGTTCAACTCGGAGGCGCGGCTCGAGCGCTTCCGCCTGCTCCCGTGTCGAGGCGGTCAACCCTCGCCATCAGACTGAGCCCGATAACAGTGAGTCTTCGAGCTGTCGTCATTTCGATTTGATCATTCAACAAAATAGTCCGTTTTAATAGCTGAATTCTAAATTCACCCAATCACTCGATAGAGGTAGAAAACCGCCATCCCCAACCTCACACCTAATCCGTATCAATAATCCACAACTTCAATTATGTAGGCAGTTCTAACAATGCAACATTAAAAAATATGAGCGAATTTTCGAACTTGATGAATATGATTTTCAGCTATTTTTGACCCACATAAATTCAAATTTTACCCCCTTTTTTGTGAAGAATATTTTTGATTATCGAAATCGTATTTTTCACTCTCAAATCACCATTCTTGTACCAGGTTTGATAACTTCAGAGACTTTCGCCATTTTCATGATTTTTACCGATTTTATACCCTTAAACTCGAATTTGACCGCAAATTTAGTGAAACGTGATTTTGAATATCGAAGTAAAATTTTTCAGCCTCGAGCTACCATTAATTGCGACCCCCGCAAATATGTGGAGCGATTGATGAGTTTGTACGAACTCTTCCTTAGTTTCGTAAACAATCTGTGAACTGTACCCTTTCTTCTTCAACACTTTCAGTCAGGAGAATCCAACTTTTCTCGTGACCTAATTTATAAATATTTTAGCATCGTAAGCAAATGTATCGAATACCTAGTAGCACGAAGGTACCTATATATTTACAGAATATTATTTATGACTGGTTAGATATGACCTGAAAACGGTGAATTTTGTCTCGAAATATGAAATCACTCATCGTGAACAGAAGCGGCGAAGATGGCTCGGCGAATGTGATATATCGTGAGGTTAACTGACAAAGTGGGGCCCCCGTTCGGAGGCCGAGGTCGGTTATTATCCTCTGGTTATACCATCAGGGCCTTGTGAGGACGGTGTCCCGTGCTGGACTGAACCTTAGTTGGTACCTCCCTAGCCTACTATACCTACCTGAGAGTTAAGACCTATCGGAACCGCACCTTGGACCGATCCTGATTATAGGGCTCATCCCTGAGGCTTCCTCGGCGATGAGTGCAGCGCGTGATTCATTACTGGAGCCTCCTCAGCGGCCGCTTGTGCCGAAAAACCTCTTGAATTCGATCTAGGAACGAGAAGTAAACAGCTGAATAAGTTGGCCGTATGTACCAGCGGTAAAGTTTTAGTTACCTATTTAGTCCACCTTATTCAGCCGCAGCTCTGCACAAATTTTCGATTAGATTTTCTATTCAATTTGAAAACTGGCTGTATTTCAAATGAATGAACAAAATAAATGCAACCATTAAAAATCATTGTACAAAACTAAATAAGACATGAATGCTTGATAGTGGACAATTTATACAAATTGTTACCTACACGAGGCAAAAGTAGAAATAGTCCCATTCTTCAGAATTAGGTTACCTACTATTTCCACAAAAAGTGGATCAGTTTTGAGTTATAAACCGTCGAAAACAGCTAGAAATTACAAATTTTAAAAACTTGCTCGTGTAGTCATCTTATGACAGGAACTGTCATCCATGATCTGATTATTGTGTCCTACTTGAATGCATAATATGATCATAGAAGAAATCAATGATTACCTAAACCTGAAAATAGTTAGAAATTAAACCTGTAAAAAGTTGAAAAATAACCCTGAGATTAGTAATACTAATTCTTCCGAATCATATTCAAGTTTTGGGGGTTAGAAGTTGCTGGAAATCATCATAAATAGACAGTAAATAAAAATTTTGAAAAACTTGTTTTGAAAATTTAACATAGTATAGGTAGGTACTCGTTGTTAGACCAGATTGGAACCATCATCCATCATGTGATACAAATGTCCACTTGAATACATAGGATCATAGAGAAACCCTGTAAATAGTTGAAAATTAAACCTGTAAATAGTTTAGAAAAATAAACCTGAGATTAGTAATTGCTAATTCGTTCGAATCAAATTCGAGTTTTAGAGGGGTTAAAAATAGCTAGAAATCGCCACAAGTGGCCAGTCACTACAAATTTTGAAAACTTGTATTGATAACTCTACATACCTACTTGTAGTCACGAGACATAAATGGAACTATCATTCATGATGTAACTACTTGACTGTACCTAGGTAACACAGAGCAAAGAGTGAATTATAAGAGAAAATCATTCACAAAAATTAAATGTTTAAATGCCTACCTAGTTGTTGAATGATACTCCGAGGAACCAGTGAATTATTAGAGAAAATTCTTCACAAAAATTAAATTTTTAAAAAGCTACCTCGCTGAGTGAGTAACGATATTTCACCTCAAAGGCCGGAATACTAATTCGCTCTTGTCCATTATTACTGTGCCTTTGATAAGCGTCGGAATCAGAAAGGTTTTCATATCATGCGATACGAGGCGCGGACACCTGTCTGCCCACACCGCCGGCGCTGGTTCAGGTAATTACCGCCTCTGCCACTCAAACGCGCTCAACAAGTCTACCATTATTTCATTACCCAAACGAACATCCTCCAAATTGATTCATCAAATTTCATCCTTCAATTTTCGTTGGCCCAACCAAATTTGGAGCGGTTTATTGTATCATTTACTCATTCGACGATTTACTCAGTCAACAAAAAGTGTTTGATACATTCGAAGTTAGAGGAAGCGTTGAAACTCGAATACTTATTGATAAATGAGTTGTATAAGGCATAAGCTACTCCTCCAAAAATTGTATACTAGTCCAGATTTCTAGCGGTCCACTAACGTACCTATATGATGACATAAAAATAAAACATCCCGTTACATCCATGCATTACATTGGAAGTCCCTTATGGTGGTGTATTAGTCTCACTCATTGCAGATCGTCTGGATCTTTAACCCAGCTTGTCAACCCCCCCCCCCCCCCCGCATAGTCCACAACCAGAACGATTTCTGAATCAAACTAATAAACAACCCCCCAAATGGTTGAGAATACTGGCAGCGGACACAACCGCGTTCTCTCTCCCTCCCACCTCTATAAATAATTGTCGAAATTCCGGCGACGTAACGCACAACCAGACTGAATTCCCCATCGAAACACGTAAAATCGGTTGAGAATTGCGGCCTGGGCAGCGCACACAATATTTTGTCGAAATCCCACGTTTTTTCGGCGTTGACCCCCCCTTTCCCCTCTCTAGAAGTACATTTCGACATTCCGGCGACGTATGGCACAACTGGACACTTTTCTGCGTCAACCAAACAAGAACGACATGAATCAGCTGAGAATTAAGCTCTGGATAGCCCGCACAATATTTTGTAGAACCCCACGTTTTTTCGTAACCCACCTTTCCCCTTTTCCCCTTCTAGAAGTAAATTTCGCAATTCTGGTGACGCAAGGCAAAACTAGACAGTTTTTTTCTGAATCGAAAAAAAGAACCACGCAAATCGGTTGAGAACTGCGGCCTGGGCAGCACGCACATGATTCTGTCACTCACATAATTATAAACACACACACACACACACTCACGCACGCACCTACACCTATGGTTGTTTTCAGGGATTTGGTTTCAGGATGGTCTGAAACGGATGTGGTTCTTTTCATTCTCGGCTAGTGATGTCCTCTTCTGACCATACCAAATACAAATACGTAAGGACGTCTTTTATTACTGAGGTACGTCCTAAAACTAAAAAATTAAAACTTTTCGTCTCATCACTCTCCTGTTCCCATATATAATCATCATAATATATGTAGATCGTTGAATTCCGAAAATAGGTATTGATTATCTGGTAAGGTATTTCTGCGTTGCACTTCTATGAATGTCTAGTTTGTCCACTGAATATGATTCATTACATTTGGTAGCCTTGTTTATTAGCGAATTTTGGAGGATAAGATTTGACCCCTGCATTGATGGATCATGGAACCTGGAACTAATTTAAATTTGCAGTGGTTTCGTCGTTTACAATCCTCAATTCTTTTGGATCTTCGCCGGCCACCCTACTGCAATATGCTGAAAATGGATCCATCGATTCCCCAAATGCCAGCTCATTGAGGAGTACCCGTGAATTCGGTTTATTATACTACTTTCCCATTTTTAAATGAAAGTGGTTCTATTCTAAGAATTGTGAGACCAACCGCACACTCCTGAATATTTTTCTATGACCTTTCAATGTTTCGGCAACAAGTGACGTCAATGCACTTTTCCCGCCTGGACGGGACCCCTTGCACACTGTGACGTCACTTGTTGCCGAAACTGAACGCTTATAGAAAAAGATTATTTTCATCATAGGAGGGTGCGGTTGGTCTCAAAATTCTTGAATGGATCCTATTTCAATTTGAAATAATAATCGGAAGTCATGGGTACTCCTCATTGATGCTATGGTAACTTGAAATAGTCCTACCAAATGCTCATCTTTAAACGGAAATCAAGGGTACTATTTATTGATGTTATCCTAACTTGAAAATCCTACCAAATTGGGCCGAATGTCGACTAAACCGCCGTAGGTTGTCAATTTAACAAATCATTGACAATCAAGTAAGATGCTTCTGAATTTCTTCAATAAGCGACGTAGCAATGTCCCATACTCGTTGATGTGCAACGTGATCATGAAATCATCCTCTTGCCCTGGATTTCCATTATCTGCGGGCGGCGGTACCAGTCAGACGCAGTGCCCCAATTTGAAACGGCTATTGACTACCGATTCTTGGAAAATGAAGTGAAATAGGAAAAGTTGTTCAAGGTTAGATCGAGTAATTGCAGGTATAGGCACGAACTAAATCACTCGCGACGAAATCGTGGAAACCCATTTCAAAGAAAAACGGAGTTATTGAAAAATAGTCTATTTCCACTAATACACGAAAAACGCAAAAAACACTGTTATACCGGTTTCGGTGATCAAACCATCGTCAGTAAGACACAATAACTGAAGGCATGTTGGAGAGGAGACCTTATATAATATAGTCACAAAGTGAAAGGTGGTCGATTGGGATTGGTTGTGAAAAAGAATGGTGAAGGGAACAGAGGGAGGGTGGTCGAATCTGATTGGTTGTGAAGAAGAATGGTGAAGGGAACAAAGGAAGGGGGTCGATTCTGATTGGCCCAGGAAGAGAATGCCAAAAAGTGAAAGGAACATGAGGTGATAGGGTGGTGAAGAGTGGGGGGGAAGAGGGGTGGAACCAAGCTGTTACAGAAATGAATGCAATAATGGAGAAAAACTTAAAGGAACTACATCATTCAAAGATTTACCCAACCTATCACTCTTAATAATTTCGAATTTTTCAAGTACATCCAACATGCTCCCTTTTGGGCAAAAATGAAGATATTCAATGAACTGTCTGTCTGCAAGATCAAAATTGAAGCTATGACTGGATTCATTCAAGTGACGTGCAAAGGCCGAATCACCCTTATTATCCCTGAAATCTTTTTCATGTTCCTTTATTCTTTCTCTAAACTTCCTACCAGTTTGACCACAATAGTCTAGCCCACAAGAACACTTTAAAGTGTTAATAAATATAAAGCTTGGTTCCACCCCTCTTCCCCCCCACTCTTCACCACCCTATCACCTCATGTTCCTTTCACTTTTTGGCATTCTCTTCCTGGGCCAATCAGAATCGACCCCCTTCCTTTGTTCCCTTCACCATTCTTCTTCACAACCAATCAGATTCGACCACCCTCCCTCTGTTCCCTTCACCATTCTTTTTCACAACCAATCCCAATCGACCACATTTCACTTTGTGACTATATATAAGGTCTCCTCTCCAACATGCCTTCAGTTATTGTGTGTTACTGACGATGGTTTGATCACCGAAACCGGTATAACAGTGTTTTCTGCGTTTTTCGTGTATTAGTGGAAATAGACTATTTTTCAATAACTCCGTTTTTCTTTGCAGGTATAGGCCATATTTCGAGGCAAACAGCTGTATCGCAGTCAAGTTTAGTTTTCCTCTTATTACATAGTACTTACCTACTTATTTACCAGAAGCCTTTATTTACAAGAGGAAATCACAAATATACATAAAATCAAAGTATTTAATACTCTTGAAATAATAAATCTAGAAATAAGTCAAAATGCCATTTCCTATGTCCGAAATTTAAGAAAATTGCCCGGCGATCAGGAGTTGCTTACCTGCCGTATATAATATACCTGCTGTACAAAGATGACATGATGAACCATAGATGTATACCTGAACGAAGACCCAGTATGAATCAACTAGACTTTTTTTTCATCTTCTTAACTAGAACGTAATAATGCAATAGGTTAAGATAGAGTATAAATATACGTAAACATGGAAAGTCATTTTTATGACAGATAAAAGTGACAATTTGTTTGGAAAAGAAAAATGAAAGATGCTCTTTTAATTAAATTTCTAACATGGTGAATTTGGAGCTTCCATGTCAAATATTCATCACTTGAAGTGGTTGGACAAGCATAAGGAGTTACTACTATATTAAATATTATTTATTACATTTTTATTACGCACCTAATCCATATTAAATCTTGTTCAACCATTGCATTCTTCTTTTTTGTCCTCGTTCACTAACAATTTCATTAACCACGTTGTTTCGCGTTGTTTCCGTTGGGCCGGCTCCAAATGACTCGTCATGTCAGTTTGACACCGTATGTTTCTCTTTCTGAAGCCTCAGCGTCCGATTAATATTTTCTTCACGGAGGTTTCATGTTGTTCTGTTTGGTTAAGGGCTAAAAGGGGTGTCACCAAGGCGCCTCTTCACAAAATGCGCCGACGATGAAGAAGATGAAAAAGAAAACACGGAAAAGTTTTTTGGGGTTTTAGCTTTTTTTTCTTTGACAGGCTCAATTCAACATATTTGAAGGGCATCCTTTGCTAAGTGGTTCACAGCAATTAGGAAATGAGTGAAAGAAGTTTTTAGAAATATGCCCGAACGTCAAGCTCGGATTTGAGACACCTGGCTCTGACAACTGGTCCAAATCTACATAAATCTTACCTGATGAGCTGAGCGTTTTAGTTGTACGTGGAACATTCTCTGGGTAACCCTAATCGATCATCTCCTTGGAATCGCTCATTATTTCGTTTTATTTCTCACGTACTTTTTTGCGTGATTTCGCATACACGATTCATTATCAAATCTTTAATGTTGATTCAAAACACATTGTTCATTTGTCTTTTACCAAAACTTGCTCGTGGGCGATATTCGTCCGATGTGAATCAATTCCCAACTTGACTTCTTTCAACAAAACGGAGAAGCGATCGGAAGACACGTCTCAGCTGCTCCCAAATCAATTTTCATTAACTCCGGGAAAGGAATGATACATCACTTGGTAGCAATTGTTCCCATTCGGTGGCATCTCCCAATTGAGACAATCTCAGGCGAGGGTGCCCCTCCACCTCCTCCCCATAGCTCTTTTCGAAAAAGATTTACATCAACCAATTGTGCTGGAAATGTAGGGGGCGTCTTGAAAGAAACCGCCCGCTCTTGCCGTATGATTTAATATCCTCTCTCTTTCACCAGTTTAGTCACAATAAGTTGGAGTCGCTATAACATAACCCACAGCTCTGAATCGATGTGAAGGTTTCGACCAAATACAAAACCATTTCGCTTCTGTTTCAACTGACTCCTCACGTTGGATTTGGGATTTAGGTCTAGTCACTCTTACATTTATAATACCTCTATACATCTATATTATTTATTAATACAACGGTAGAGATTGTAATAATAATATCAGGTCTAATCTGAATGCCCCCCCCCCCCCCCCTCACCACATGTTCCTATTCCTAAAATGGCTTATTAGCTGCGCTTCTCTCATAAAACGTTGAAAATTCACACTGGCCCAACAAAAACCAAAATGAAAAGTCTTGGGATATTCAATCGTTTTACAAAATTCAGGTATCATTATATTATCATCATCATCACTGGTACCATTATAATACCTACAAGCAAGTCACTCGTTCCCCAGCAACCATATACATACCTACAAGAATGTAATTCTGAAAATGCCTACCTTGCATTCACCACCCAATTACAGAGGCAACAAAAGCAGTCGTATGTTTGTGTGAAACAGGTACTTATGGGTAGAAAACATCTGTTCAATTGAAATGTGATGAATAATGTGCTAGAAAGGTACGAATGAAAAATATTTCTAAGAAACGCACTTGCCTCATTTACCCTACCATACTAACTTGAATATTACTTGAATCAGGTAGGTAACACCGAGAAGCAAGGTTTTTAGATGGATAGCGTTGTCTGTAAATTTTAAAACATTTAAAATCCGTTTTCCTCAATTTCGAAAACAGCTGGAGGTACCTACCTGGTTTTTCCCTCGAACAGCATATAATATATAGCCATTTGAGTACAGATGTCACATACCTGTAATTGTGTGCTGAAAATTGGCACATAGGGGTTTTCAAGGGTACTAAATCTTATTTCAATGTGGAAAACGCGAAATTTCGACCACTGCAAGTTGTATTGTTTTGTCGGATTTCCCTGGCATACGTGTGGTTCTGGTCTATGGATCCTCTCGAGTATGGTCGTTTCGTTTCCTCGGTTTCAAACCAGCACAGCAGTCTGAGAAAAAATAAAACCGTGAAACCATCCGAAGCCGCCATCCAATCATCAGCGGTGTCCCCGTAAATGTACGTTTCTTCACGCCAACACACAATCACAGTGTCGCAAAACTACCAGGGTAATGACATGAAAGTATTTGCGCTTGACGCTTGACCGACCCCCTACCGGAATGACTATAATCAGGTTTTGCCTTGATAGTTATTGCGACTCATATGTGAAACTGTGTTGCCGCCCTATCGGACATCAGAACAGAATCGAGATATCCGTAATCCCCGCACAGCCAGGCTGTTGCGGTCAGGAACCGCTGCTTGGCGATTTCGCAAAGTTTCAGTCCACCACTTTTTTTCAAGCACAAGAGCTGCTATTCGTACTGATGTGGTGAGGAGGTTGTGAATTTTTTTCGTTGGGCGTATTTTTGAGGTTGCGATTTCTGAACATGTTCGTTATTTTCTGGCTTCTGAGTTTCTTGCCCCGCGTATCGCGGACTCTTCTGGATCATTTGGGTTTCACTTTGGAGACCAACGCTACTTCGATCAATTCCTTCCACAGATCCGCAGCAGCTCGTCTCACATGTCACACAGGACTTCAGAGTTCGTATCAATTCAATTATATATAATAATTAATTTACTTAATCAGTCTGAAGTAAAATAAACTCGTAATTTGTCAGTATTGATTAACCGTGGGCATCTTCCAAACCTAAACAAAATAAAATGAGTTCCAAGCCCCCTTAGAGGCTAGACTTCTAGATGATGGCTATTGTTTCAAGTTTTTAGGGGAGAAGGACAACCAAAAGCCTAAAGAAAACGCTGCAAATCCCTGCACAACGGTTTATTATTTTGTACAGAATACCCTTCTGTTACAGATCACAGCTCTCTGTATAGATAATCTGTCTATAATATAATATGTAATATTCTACACATATTATTTAGATCGCGGAATCTCCGTAGGATTGTACCTAACCCCGTACTCGTTACTAGGTACCTACCTAAACCGTTGTGTAATAATTTACCTGTATAGGTTCCCCTTCTACGGAGATAGAATAATGAACCGTTGTGTAATAGTTTGCCCATCAATAATACTTCAACGGTTGTTCAAGTTGCAAAAGTACCTATCCACAAAATCCAGCCCCTTCTGCGTAGATGAGCCGTTGTGTAATAATTTACCGTTGTGTAATAATTTGCCATTGTGTAATAATTGACCCATCAATAATACTTCAACGGTTGTTCAAATTGCAAAAGTACCTATCAACAAAATCCAGCCCCTTCTGGGTAGTTGAGCCGTTGTGTAATTATTTACCGTTGTGTAATAATTTGCCGTGGTGTCATAATTTACCGTTGTGTAATAATTCACCGTTGTGTAATAATTCGCCGATGTGTAATAATTTGCCATTGTTTAATAATTTATCCATCAATAATACTTCAACGTTTGTTTAAGTTTCAGAAGTACCTACCAACAAAATCCAATAGTCCATCACTTGCCAAATGAAATAATATCGCAGAACAAACAACTCGACTTCATACAGCCATCCTTGATTACAATCAGGTGCTCCTTAGTGATGAAATCCCGGCCGGATTTATACCGTTTGATTCACGATCGTGTTGACGAAGCTTTTTGGTGCACACGAACGGCTGGACGTACAGTGCTCCGGGTGGTCTTAAAAAATTGTTTAGCTCAAGACAAATTTAATATCGTAAAAAAAACCATACCCTTCAATCTAAAGTTTTTGAGATACGGCGTTCTGAAAATTCCAACCCCTATTTTGGACCCCTTAGAGATGACTGACAGTAACGTCGAGCTTCGAGGACCAACTAGACCCCGAACGGAACCTATAACCCGAATTTCATCAATTTTCTTTCATGGTAACTAAGAAAAGTGGCCCGTACGGCGGACAGACAGAAATATTTTTATTGCAGTTTCGGATTCTACATACCTTGAAACGTAAACCATCAAATTTTGAGGGGGGGTAAGAATTTTTTTTTTTTCTTGCTCGATTCCAATGGTTCATTATTGAAAATAATAAACCAAAAGAAGGTAACCAAAACAAATCAAGGAGGTAAAAACAATTGCGTGACAAAAAAATTCAGTTTCGAAAAACAGTTTAGGAATTATTTTATACTTTTAAACGAGTTTTTCGAAGTAGATTGTTTCAAATAAATTTTAGCATGGAACATGCTTTAGCCTTGGACTAACTAGCCGAAAAACGTTACACTGGATGTGTGACGCGGAAGTGGAACGAAATTTTAACAATGATTTTCACTTACAACCGAGTAGGCAGTTGCTAGGGAAATGAAACTTCTTTCATTTTCATCGGACAAAAATCGTTTTCCATTCGTTGGAAAGCTCTTGATTTATCACGAATGTATTTCGTATTTGTTCTTGGTATTTATATCCTAGTTTCATAATATAACTATATAAATGAATGTTGTAAATGGATAGTAAACAATGACGCTTGTTTGGTTGTCACTTGGTTGTAGTAAAATACGCGGCTAAAGCATGTTCCATGTTTCTTAAATTTTAGCCGTAGGCTCTAAGCAGTAAGCATCAGGGGGTCCAGGGGGCTTGCCCCCTGGCGAGGCGCGGAGCGCCGAGTTTTTCATTACCTACACTTTTCTATGTCAGTACCAATAGTGGCCCATTACTAGCTCAGTAACATACCTCTCAAGTACTGATAACATCATTACTGGGGCATCCACAGTCTTTTGCGAACTGTTTCCTGTCGCCAAATCGTGTCATTTCTGACAAAGCACTAGAAATCGAAGAGCACTACTGGCCTAGTACATTACTACTGGCCTAGTACAGTACTACTTTCTTACTTAAAAAAAAACTGGTAAGTAACACTGGGGGATTATCATCTTTCATTTGTAAAAAGATTAATCGAAATCGGTCCAGTAGTTTCGATTTTCAAGATGAAAGATAACGTAACTACCTGATACTGTGGCCTAGTAATTATGATATAAATATAATTGTTGTGGTATTGACCACTATAATATATGAGTGTGGTATGATGGTGATGATGATGCATAATAATGTTCTTTTACTTTTACGTCCATACTTACCTAGGTCGCCTGTGAGTGGAGCTCTAACGTGCTTTTATAGGGATTGCGTCCAGAGGACGTGTGAACGGTATAAGTTACAACGACTTGCCTGAGGGTGAATGGCAAAACCAAGGGAAAACAGCAGGGACCGGCCACCATTGATTCGACATGACAAGACCAGCGGAGCTCAATGGAGGACATCGCTGGTTACATGTCCTTCCTCAGACCCAAAGGAGGAACAATCAGGAAAAAAAATGCTGTCTTCACGGCCCGGACGGCCCCAGAAGTGACAAAGAAGTTGAAGAACCTAAACAAAGGATTCGACTCTGGAGCTAGGACTTTTGACTACAGATCTGATTGTGTGAGGCGCGAACTGAGGTGATTGCTATAGGAAAGGAGGATCACCAGCGACTTGAGGGGGATAGTAATTACAACTTGGCGCCATCTCTCGACGCCCTGAGGGCCGGATTCTTTAATCAACTTATTACGAGGCACAATACACTCTGGTCCCTCCGCCCCCGCTCTCCCCGTCATGCGCTGCACGGGTTGTTAAATATCAATAAACAAGGGAAAAAGAGGTGGTGGTTCTGGTGGAGAAGAAGGAAGTGGATGCGAGTAAGCTAGGTGTACCATCCTGGTTTTCATTCAACACTTCAAGAGGCTCCCGCCAGGTCAGCGATCGAGAGCTCATTCGACTACAAGGATCTTTAGAAACAATATTATCGTCTACGGTGGCGCGCTGAACCCGGATGATGCTGTGATGCCATCAGTATTACGCTGCTGCATACGAGATATTGTTAATCATACCGGTAGTATTGGCGATTCAACTTAATTGCAATGGTGATTAAGGATATGCCAGTCTTTAAAACCAAAGCTCAACTTCACCAGTGTTTCTCAAATACCGACTCAGACTATACTTTGAAAATCGCTGAGCCGATCCAGACGACGAATACAGGATATCTCATCATACGCTCATATTTAAACTATGTTACCTTATGGAGGATTTTTGGCTGCTTCCCGTTTAATCGGTGTGACTAGCTTTCATGAAACGCTACGATCTCCAAGGATCTAGCAGAGCTTTTCACGGGGGTCTGAACAACCCCACGTCACATGGCCATCACTTCCCAGAAGTGGTGACCCCGACGTGATGTCAGCAAAGGTGACCAATCCCCACTAAGTGGGCAGTGCTAGACTGTTCCTGAGCATTTCGGGAAGGGAAGGTCCGGAAAGTGCCATCTGCCCTATTCATTAGCTCGGCCATTGCCTGCAGCAGTAACTTTGGTCCCTGTAACCACACCTTTGCTTATAGTCTGTTCTGGGAAGGAGAGTGTCTGTGCCGGATTGTTGACTGCTCCCCGTTTACTCGGTGTGACTGGCTTTCTATAAAAAGCTATGTTCTCCAAGGACCTAGCAGTGCTTTACACGGAGTCTTTGTTCAGACCCTTTCGCGTGTCACTTCCCAGAACCTCACACTCCGGTGATATTGCATAATGAAGCTCATTGATTTACCACTGGTACCTACTATTAATAATTAATTAATTAAATGATTTGTCGTTGAGATTTTACAGTAATCAAGCTGAAAAATTATTGGTATTAAATTAATGTAAGCCGCTAGTATTAGAAGTAGAATTACCACACCTTCAGGATGAAATCGTCGTCACTAGCTGGTTGAGTACTGGAGGCGAGCGCTTTCGATGTAAGAACGTCTAATCAGCCCTTCGAGAGAAAACTTATTGTATCCTCTCGACGGCCTGGTGTTTTCCTTACGTCGAAAGCGCTCGCCTCTAGTACTCGTCCATCTAGTGACGACGGATTCCTCCGGAAGGTATAGGTAGTTCTGGATTGAGTAGCGCAACACGAGATATTATTTTTATTCAGCTCAAATCATAACGGTTAGCGATCAGGTAGGTAAGTACCTACCTATTTATTAGTAGGTACCTATGTTTATTTTTTGAGTTTCGGGCAGTGAAGTAGGTGTGGTATGGTCCATTCGAAGAAGCCCTGTAGTCTCATCTTCAGGGCATATGAACAATAATAGACAAATTCTGAACGATGTGGATTTGGACTGTATTAAATTCGTGGATGTAATAGGAATGATTATGAGAGATTTGATTTCGATGGCAACCCTTGTTTGAGCTCAGCTGTCCTATATGGATGCTGGAATAAATCTTACACAGTGAATTGTAAGCTTACAATTTAGTTGCTCACTGGGTGTCTAGTTGGTATTTTCTTCGTCGTCGGAGCCATAAGGCAAAAGGGTTTGTCTCAGTAGCAGAGCCCTGTCAGGTACTAGAATATGTAATCTACATTCAAAACAGTGTTAAGGGGTGTGACCGACGTAACGAAGGAAAAATGTTAACCCAGGGAAGCGATGGTTGCAAAGAAATGTGATAAACCAGTAGGTGACCGGCCTTCGCCACCCAATATTCAGCAACTGACACCCACATAATTTCCAAATCAACAACCATTCAATAATAGAAATAACACAAAACTGTAAGAACAAAACGAAGTAGATTAGGAAGAAAACATGAACGTGAGAACATGTTAATATCCTTTCATTACATCCCTTATCTCTGACGAGACGAAAGCGGGGCTGATAATAGAGAATTGTACAAGAAGGAACATCCTTCAGAAGCGGCCAATTTTTGTAACGGAAGTCTAGAAGGCCTTGACACCTTTTTATTTGACTTTCAAGAAACGGGTGTCAGGTAGGGGTGCATTGTCAGCCGTGCGTTTACCGGAAGTATGTTCCATAAATCTGCAGTATTTGATAAAATGAGCTTCACCTGTGTAGTTTCCTACACTTCTCATACAGGGATTATTTATTGGTTAGGTATTGGTTATTATATAAATTATATTCAGGCACTGCACATTAATAAGATCGAGAGGATACGTCAAACTCTCAGTCAAGTTATTTCCAGATGATTTACCTCTAAAACGATGGGAGATGCGTTCCGTCTAAACGGCGAAAAAACTCCCTTTTTAGTACCACTCATACCATTTGAAAATTACAACCCTAAATAGTTATTGTTGTTCGTAATGCATTTACACCTTCGAAGCATTGTGCGGCTAATGAAACTACGGTTTATTGATCAATGGGGAAAACCGTTAATAGTGGTACGAAGAGAGAAGGGCAGGCACATAAATGTATAGGTATATCTTATTATGCGCGAAACGATCATCGGGGTGCGCTCTGACGTCATAAAACATCAAATCATACCTCCGCGCCTTATACAACGAGACGGTCCATTCAAGTCATTAAACGAGAGATCCTTCTCTTCGAAAGGCGATGAAAATGAGTCGTTGGTTTTTGTTTGTTTTGCTTGTAAAGCCCCCCATGCATCCTGTAACCTTTTGCCTGGTTTTAGGGAGGATGGTTCCGAACAAAGAAATTAGTATAGCAGAGTGAAGTCTGAGGATTTTCCTTGCGAGAAGTACGATATGCCTCGAACGTAAACTTGTGGTACCCCTCACGCCACTTGCGTCTTCCACACTATAAGAAGAGACTTATGACCCATAATTTGCCATAAAGGAAAAGGAGCCCTCCCGGGTTTTGTTGCTAGTGACTTGTTTTTGATTGCGCACTCAACTCGAATTTGATTGCCAGACCTGGAACCGGACGCTCCGAGTTTCTCACGCCTTTTTGCGTTAGTTCCTTCAATAGCGTTTTCCCTAATGCTCCCAGATGTTCTCCAAAGTTGACCTCATCCCCGTATCTGTTTCTTTGGTTTGAGGTCGGAGGTTTTTTCGATTTATTTTTTTCATTCTTCTTCAGGTTCTCATTTGCTCATTCATGGTGGGCTTTCGTATTAATTTTACGTTCTTTCAGCGATTCATTAGTCACTCGGGTGGTGGCGGGAAAAAAGACGGTCGTTAACTTGGTTTTTACGTTTCCTTCGACACCTCATGCGCTAGTTTGAAATGGTGCGACCGCCGGCACAAATTCCAAAGTGTAATCTCAGGCATTTCTTACGTTAAACTTAATTCGGTCAGCAATTTTTGTTATTCCATTTTCGGATTTTACATATTGAAACGGAAACCATCAACTTTTGATGGTGATTTAAAAAAAATGTCATACTCGATTCCTAAGGTTCATTATTGAAAATAATAAACCAAAACGTCCGCGTGGTGGGTGAGCCAAATCGGTTGAATAGAACCAGGGATAAATTTAAGCGTTACAAGGTTATAGTAGTTACAAGGGGATAATTTTTCTGCATCAACCATCATGATTTGGAAATCCTAAGGGATCATATTAATATGAGAACCCTACTATTCACAAGAATCTACAAGCGATATTAATAAACCTTAATGCAAACGAAATGTGGACATTGCGGAATATTATGATTTCTTGCATGAATTAGGTTAATTTATTGGTTGGACTGATGTTCCAACACAGCTGTATGGATAATGATATATAACGTTATTATGGGTAAAGCTGCTAGGGATCAATTTACACGTTCTAAATTCGCTATTCTAATGTGTATGACCGACCATTCTCCATCAGCGTTTGCGATAGAAGCGTCCTCTGTGCCCTCGAATATTACAATGGATAAGCAAAATAAAAATAAAATTTACCATACTTGATTAATCTACCGTATACTTAATGAATCCACCACACACAAGTCCGGCAAACACAGTCATGATTTGGCAGACATTAAGCTCTGAACTTTTGAAATAAGACACTCTTTATGTTTTAGTCAGTAATAACTAGATATTATAAATTTGTTACAAATGAAATCACTTGCTCACTAATAATGAACATAGGTATATATTCTAATAAATAAGTAAACATAATATATGTAATATTATACTGCGAGCCGTCAACAGTAACCTGCGGGTTGTGGACTAAACGGTCTGGACGCGTCCCAGACCTTACAGGCCTAGAACCGAACCGGGATTTTTCGTTATTTGCGCATTCTCACGTGCATTACATTCTTAAGGGATCATTATTGGACCTGCTCTCAGACCCTGGAAATTTCAGCTCGTTTGGATCGTTCTGTCAGTAACAGAGTTTGCTACGTTTGTTGCGAAGAATCACGAACAAACAGGAAAAAAACAGAAAGACGGGCAGGCAGAACAAACTGGACCTAATTTTTGTTCCTTACGTCTGATACGAAAAGAAAAAAAAAAATTTACTCCCTTCGATTTTTTGAAAAAGTAAAAGTCAGTGTGAGTTGTGAACTACCACGATAGAGATGAGTTCTATTTGTGCGTAGAATTCCATATGCCCGATTCTGACCCGGAAATATAAAAGACAATGCGGGTCGTGTGATCGCCTGCAATGCAGCACCTACGACGTAGGCACTAACAAACGGGAACCTAAAATCAACTATTCAACGATTCTTTGAATAAAAGAATATCATCACCGCGGGAACGAACAAAAATTAAATGTGTCATGAATTATTGTATCGTTTGCCTCTGTACGTTGCTGTGCAGATTTATGTTTATGCATAAGGTCGACAACTCGGGAAAACGAACAAGAAAAGGAGGGCGTTTTCGTTACGTCCCGTTTGAAGTGCATAATAGCTGCAGCTGCATGGCACTGAGGTTCCCATTTCTGATTACTGGAGTGAGCGAGTCTATGACTGAGGGATGAGTTGCGTTAACGTTTCGTTGAGTGGAGGAAAATTCGGATTCGGAAGACGGAGCCTTCCGTTTCGCACATTGATAATAATTGTGTCATGATTGTGTAGTGCGATAATGAATGATAATAATTTGATTATTTTGGTAATTATAATAATAATAATAATCTGTCTGCAAAGTGATTTAGAACACATCCACGAAATTACACCAAAATGTACGTACAAAATGACCAACGACAGGATGTCAAAGAGGATCTATTTTCTGAAGAAAAAAAAAGAGAAGAACCGACTTCAAAAAGCTGTATAAAACTAAAAAGTAAATAATAATTTATATGCTGAACAAACGTACATCATTTGTTCAAACCCAATACAGCAACATTTTTGGAGTCGGTGCCAAATTTCAACTAGAACCGCATACACAGCCTTCATATTGTATCCCTTGGTATGTATCCATTGTAGTTGAAATTCGGCACCGACTTCTAAAATGTTCTTGTGTTGGCTTTGAATAAATTATACAGCTTCAGCATCAACATTATTCTTTAATTTTTAGGGGCCAGTGGTGGATGATCCTGTTTCATTTGAAAAAAAGATTTATCGAAATCGGTCAAATAGTTTCAGAATAATTGCTGAAAAATAAATAAATTTAAAAAATTAAAAAATAAATAAAAATATATTTAAAAAAAGGTCAAATTTAGAACCCCCTCCTTTTTTTAAATTCGGTTGAAAATGGCCCAGATTTTATTTCTTATGGGTCATAATTTGCTAAAAATCGACAAGAATGGCTGAAAGTCATCAACAATAGTTATTATAAAATCACCAAAACTGTTATACATAATCGCACAATGATAAACCTGGACAGGACTATTTTCTTAAAAAGTTAATCAAATTTGAGTTTCTGAGATCAAAGTGGCTGAAAGTAATCAATAGTAAATTATTATATAAAAATAACTAAAAGTGTTGATCGTAGAATGGTGATTCGGTACAGGACTCATGGACTATAATTTCATTAAAATATTTTCATATATTTTCGTTAAAAGTGAGTTAAATACGAGTTTTGATGGCAAAATTGTGTAAATTCATCAAAAATAGCTGTTACCTTCTTTGAAAATTCGCATGTAGTTAAAATACTGCACGACTGGATCTTTCTGGAAATTCTATTCCTGTTTGTTAATGTTATTCTCCCCCCTGTCGTACCTCACGCACCGATTGACTGAGATGACCTTGAAAAAGTTTTCAAAATTGAATAAGAATTCAACATTTCCAAACTCGTCCCTTAACTCCCACTGTGCGTATACCTACACATAACAACGTCTATTTGCATTTTATTCATTTTCATCATTTGATACCTACCTCGTTTCATCGAATGAACCCTCTAGCGATAAAAGAGTCGCGAGGTAAGCCAGCACAAATACGCTTATTTCAAGATGCGAGTTTATTTCTATGGAATCGTCACCCCTTCGCAAGCCCGTATGCAAATGACCTTCAGAGAGAAGAGTTGCTGGTAACAAATTGCCGAACCGAGGGAAGTACAGAGAAGTTTTATGATACACCACGCCATACGACAATGGAACCAACCCAACAGGAGCGGACCTACCCATTTCAAATGATGACTTGTATCGACCTCATGGGACATCCATCCCCAGTCAATGCCTTCCTACCATTCGCCCATTGTCATTGTGGAAACAGACAGACAGACGGACAGACGTCTGTGTTAACTTCCCAAGTAACAAACTGCCTTTTGTTACTGGGGAGGATCCTTCATTATTTCAACTACTATATTTCAACCCACTTAGGGGTTTAGTTTCCCATGAGCCGTCTAACGAAAGATCATGGCTTATGTCACTGTCATTAGATTGGATATCCCGTGCAGGGACGCACTATTTTCATTATTTGCACCTTTTATTCTCCTACTATCTTCCAGAGGCCCACCTCTGGCGTTTTTCAACTGACCGTAGATTCGGTTTAAATAACAAGAATACTCGCCATGATGCGTAACCTTTATAATTATGCCTACCTAAACCCATAGACTTCTAAATTTGAGTAGGGCAAAGGCGGACGAGGTAAAGGAAAATCGGCCCTTTCTCTTGTTCTCCACATGAGTTTTTACAAGAGCGGACAAGTGCCACTAGAACCGTTAGAACCTCTCTAAATGTTCTAAGGCGATGGTAGGTAACCTTTCAGCATTCCCTGCAACGAGGTTATACCCTATTGATTTTGTCAATATTTTACTTTAAGTGTACTTTTCAATGCATCGTGAAATGAGAATACCCCTCTGGTACCTACCCACCCAGGTGATACATCACGTACAAACCGTGAATCAGCGATACGATATTGAAGAACTGAAAAATTCCAATCACGATGTCGACTAAAGAGATAACAGAAAGTTCAACAGCTTTTATCTCCGTAAAAATATGGCATTTTACATTTTACCCCAGTGGAATCGGGGAATCACGGATTAACATCGGACTCCATGTTTTTGTTGGAAGAGGCGATTCCATCCGTGATATTTCATTTCACTTTTCAACTCATTTCGAGTGACGTAATCCGCTCAAAGGATTATACCTAACTGAAACTCCTGGGAAGCTGTTTAGTTACATATTTTAAAACGATAAAATACAAGGAATGAAAAAAAAGGACATATCAGAATAAACAGGACAGTATAATATCCTTGTACTCTTTGGACGTCTCAATCCGACTCAGATTTGGAAAAGAGAAACTGTATATTTTTCTCCTTTCGTGAAAGGATCTGGAGAATATATATTATTTTGTTCAAGTCATTTTATGCTAATAGTGCCTTCCAACAAGGTAGAAGCGGAGACTTTCGTTTCAAAATTTTTTCTTTTACTACATTAAAAATAAATAAAGATGTCACTAATATTCAAATGTACGAAATGGCAGTTTGGTTTTGGAACATGTGGTTTTTCCTGGCGCTGAGGAATTTGTGTGGTGAATACGCTTTTGGGCTGCTGTGACACGGAAGTCTCTATGTTCACGCCGACGTATTTATTTATTTTTTACAGATAGGGCGAACCGAGTTACATAATAATATAGAAAATAAAACGACAGTTGTTAGTACAAATCAAGAATAAAGTGAGTGAAATTGTTATTTGCTAGAACTAAATATTATATTGTGTAAATATAGCTAACGTGTAAATATTTAGATGTCAAATCAGAGTTTTATACATACAGTAGGTAAGACGTAATGATGGAGGTATTGCAGGATAAGCACCTCTAGAAAGAAGAGGGCTATCAAAAAATGTCCGTATCGGGATGGTTCTGATTAGCCTCACGGCTAATCGGGAGTCTTGACATAGGTCTGAGGTAAGTCTGACAAATATATAGTTTTTTGGCGTAAATTTGATTGAAAATATTGTCTAGGATCACGTTCTCCCCTGAGCTGCTAAGATCTTAATTTTCGACCACTGAAGGTATGCTGCTATTGGCGAAGCATGTTGTATAGGTATATTGTGTTGGGGATGGCCTGAATTGGGATTTCCTCTTTGCTACTGAGTAGAGTGATTTTGGCATTTGTTGATAGTAAGCAATGACTAAATATCATCTATTCATGTTTTAACGAGAAAAAGGTCCGAATGAGAGTAGGCTCGTAGGTAGGCTCGTCAATTCGTACACATCAATTCGTACATCAATTCGTGCATCAATTCGTGCAATTCAAGAGTGGGTCCTAAGTTACGAAGATCAAAGCGTAAATTGCGTGAAAATCATGAGAATAAATTGTTACTATATTATAGTCGCTTACTTGAGTAGGTATATTTACTGTTGTAACTAGTTGTTACATTAAAACTGAAGCGTTAAAATGTAAATTCAAAGCATCCTTCAATAAAAGTAAACCTACCTACTAACTTACCACAAGCAAATAAAGCAGGTAAACCTCCTAAGGAGCAACTATTCATAGGCTCTAGTTACCATCTATCAATATTTATTGTCGCAATAATTATTCCCTATAGATAAGGATACCAAACTGGTTCTCAGGTTCTCACCATTTCGCAGTACCTACTCGTTATGGCGATCCCTGTTGAGGCATGATCCGTTATACTTGTGATACTCCCCCCCCCCCCCCCCCCCTTCACAAAACATGGGCATAAACCACTGAACATCTGTACAGAAGGGTGATGAAAATGCGAGAACTGCATAGGCGCATGCTGCTGTTTGCATAGGCGTTATTATGAAATTATATTAGTTAGTTACCTACCAATAGTTTTCCTTCCATTTAACAAGGAGGTATTTCCGTAGAAACCCCAGTAGTCCTGTATGGTAACACTTCCACTGCGCTTCAAGCGAGGGGTTTGACAATGGTCTGTTCCTAGTATTGTCATCCTCATGAGAAGCGTCCAAGGAATGTAGAAGGATTTCTGATATGAACATTCATTTCGTAATCAATTTGGACACAGCTACTCAATACTTACAACGTTCTCTTCGAGATGCCAGCGGCCTTTGTGTCTGTAAAGGTTGTCACCCTTGTTAACGTATAATCCGGGAGATGATCAATTGGTGAAGAAAGGAATTCCGAAACCCTTCCCTTCTCATGCGACATCAATGTGTGTCAAAAGGGGCTTTGAAGGTCGTGATCTACAGTAGGACACCCCCTGTGAGTAATATGGTCGTTCCGAGACAGTAACGCTGGGGATGGCGCAAGCTGGTCGAGGAATGAGAACTACGGTAACAATCGGATCCCCTCTGTCCTCAGGCTCCTCACCCTCTTGACGACTGATTGCACAAGCCGCAGAAACGCATTCCAACACCCGCATCCTCCAGGTTCTGGCATAGTCGGAAGTCTTGGGCAGGGGTGTGATGCTGTGATGACAGGGCTGAGGCGTAGGGTGCCTACCTAACAGTTCCACACTACATACAAGTACCTTACTACCTCTGGGGACATAGCTGTCACGTGTCCTTCCGCTCCTCGGCCAACGCCTTTGAGTCGCGCCCTCCATACCAAGGTTCAAACATCCTTAGAAATTCCCTGCCTGGTTTATAATAAATTGTAGTAAATAAACCTTGAATAGCCGTTAAGTAGGTTGCACCGGATGGTATTAGAACAGAACTATTGATTAATTTACTAGTGTCAATGTGGCTTATATTAATGATTCGATATACATTCTGCGCTGACCTATTCTATTTTGGACACCCGAGGAGAAGTTTACAGATTGAAAAGCCGTTACAAACTTCTTTGCTACACGGAAAAATATAGAACCAAGGATAGGTATGTTTTAGATTTTGATCACCTACTCACCTACGTTTGTACATAATTTATAACCATTCTAAACGAATGCATACCAGGAAGCCAGTAGAAATGGTCATGTTGCTTGCCCCCGTTCTCAAAATACATATACCTAATATAGTAGTTTCACATCGAATAACCTTTTTCACTTTTGATTAAACATTTTTCACATTGAAATTCATAAGTTCGGGATCAATATTGAACACGTTAAAAAAAACTCGAGACAACGGCGCCCTGGCAACGCGGAGTTTCGCGCACTAATTGCTAGACCCTATATGGGACCCACAAACCATATTTAATTTTTTCGATCATTTTCCAGATTTTGGTTTATTACTTTTAATAATGAACCCTTGGAATCGAGTATCCCTACCCCTCAAAATTTGATGGTTTTCGTTTCAAGGTAGGTAGAATCCGAGAATCGAATTTAAAAAATTTCTGTCCGTCTGCCATACGCCGTACTTCGCACTTTCCTTAGTAACCATGAACCATAAATAATGAAATGTGGTTTCTAGGTCTCGTTTGGGGTCTAGTTGGTCCGGGAAGCTCGGCGGAAATTGGCAGTCATCTCTAAGGGGTGAAAAATAGGGGTCGAAATTTTCAGAACGCCGTAGCTCAAAAACTTTCAATAGAAGGGTATGGTTTTTTCGTTTTTAAATTGATCTTGAACTTGAGAATTTTTTGAGACCACCCGGAGCATTGTACGACCAGCCGTTCATTTGCACCGAAAAGCTTCGTCAAGATGATTGTGAACCAAGCGGTATAAATCCGGCCCAGATATCATTGCTAGGGAACACCAGATTATAATCACGGGTGGCTGTATGAAGTCGAGTTGGCGGTTCTATTCGAAAGCTGATCTGGAAAGCAAATTTTCCACTCGGGGATTTGGGAGAAAAATGTTATTCAGAGTTTCTCGAAGCGTGGTTAACGAATTTCGTTGGATACTAACGGAGTTACAATTCCCCGTAACCATGGAGAGAGTTTTTGCAACACACTCGTGACGAAACGAAACGGAAAACGACACCGAAACGGAAATGGCGGATAGGGCGACCGAAGTCAGATGCTAACCTTTTTCGGTTCAGTTTTCGTTCAGCTTTGGCGTCTACCGGCTGGTGGAGTCACGCTAACTTTATGTCCACCTCTCTTTCATCCATTTTACTCCATGGTTATTAGAGAGTTCCTAAGAGATAAGTTCATTAGGGAACGGCCATATCTTTTGGCCACATCTAAGGCGAGCAGCTAAGATGCTAACTTTGGATGCTAACCAATAAGTCCGGTTTGACAGAAGTGGTGGGGATAGGAGTGAATTAAAAAGTAACGTCACTTAACTTAGCACAACGCGAAATCCATTCAGATTCAGCTGCCTTTCTTTCCTGGTCGTTCCGTTTCCATTTCATTTTTAGTTTATTCTATTTTATTTCAAGTTCATCATGGAAGAGCTTGAAAATCTTTTTCGCCTCTACCTCAACGGACAAGGACTGTTGTCGGATGACGATATTATAAGTGCTTTTGAGGTGTATTTTGAACATCAAAATCCTCGTGCGATGCGACGACTGGACTTTTTTATCCTAAGTTGATATCGCAACAATCTAGCAAATTCTTTGAAAGACGCTTGGAGTAACTTTGAAAGACGCTGGCGATGGAGAGGACCGACGACACATGACGCGTTAAAAAAAACGACAAAACGCCGCAAAAAGCTGTGAACTGTTACCCCTGAGTAAGGTTAAAGACGATTCCTAAAGTTTGTGCCCTGGGAGATAACGCGCCTTATGTATAAGGCCGAATAAGTCGAACTTAAGGAAATAAGTTTGAACTTGGGCGACGCGCATGCGCAGTTGAGATAAATCCGAACACATCTTCCCGACTTTAGTCTTTAGGTACTCTCTAATACAAATCTATGTCCACACATGGCGTCAAGTCAGCCAAGACGCCAAGAAGCAGCTGTGAATACGACGCTCGACATTTTTATTTTCCAAGGAAAACAGAAGAAGGTAGGTAGCGTTATACAGATTGATGTAAGGTTAAATTACGTTTCGTCATCTCAACACGACGAAAGCTGACACCGCGAGATCCCGGTATTTTTCGTCGTCACGATTCGTCAAACTTTTCGGTGTCTTAAGTGCGCATGCGCAGCACTGCTTTCGTTTCGTTCGTTTCGTCGTGAGTGAGTTGCAAAAACTCTCTAAATTAAGTTATGTTTAACCGAATTTGTGTGTATGGCGAGTGTTGTTGGATTTTTGTTTAAAATCAAGACACAAACGTCGATTTTCTCGTGTAGCTGTTGTTTTTGGTTTCTAAATTTGGAATTATTGTTGTACATAAATATCCCCTCGCAGGAGGTCAGGGGGATGTGTTGCAAATTTTATTTTTATTCAGCTGAGTTGTCTCACAACAGCAACAAGATTTATAAGAAGCCAATAGACTAATACGGGTAATGGACCGGAAAACGAATCTGGTTGACTGAGAAGATGTTGTGGGTGGATGGTCAGAAACTGCGGTGGTACATTTGCATTTTACTAAAGAGGAAGAAGAAGAAGGTGGAGGGCATGAAGCCGGTACGGGGCCCCCTCAGGCTCCTCAAGACATTGTGACCTTTCAACAAACCCTCCGGGGGCCCCTTCGATTGCAACTTAACAATTTATGTAAATCTCGGGAACGGGTTAACAACTTCTCTCTGTCTCCTGCTCGCTCCATCCTCGAGCTCCTCCAGGGCGATCTTCTTACTCTGGAAAGCCAATTTTTATCTTTCAGGACTGGTAACTGCTTCAAAGTGTAGGAACTATGCTCAGGCAACTTAAATGCCTGTAAAATTGTGTACCTCTACTGAACTCCCCAGGGTATAAAATCTTAGCTGTCAATCCTTATTACCAAACCACCAACTCGTATTATGGCAACAGGGGTTTTGGGGTCTCATGGTAGCAACTTTGCTTGCATATTTCATATTGAACTCTTCGAGTGGATTTGCACCTCCTCATAACTTCTCAAGTGCCAGTACTTCCAAATAAGATCTTCTAAAGAGGTGAGAGCATTGTTTCAAATGTATGTTACAATGCTCGGGTAGTCAATAGAGTTGTGCGCTTGATCCGAATAAGTGATCTATTAACATTTCGTTCCCGATATAACCCCGGTATTCTGATCCTTTTGCGCCAGATATTCAACTGTATTTTCACCGTCGGAGCGCGAGTCGTTCCATCTCGGGTGATGCTCTGTGGGTGATGGAGCTCTCCCAGAAAGGGTTTTCGAGAAATCAAATTAACCGTGTATAATTGCTCTTAGGCCGCCCCTCATCTTAACCCCGATATTGCACGGCTCAACTCAACCTTTAGGGCATTTCTTCATTCGGCAAAAAAGTGAAGTGAAGCGGATGAGATGAAAGGTAGGGTCGTTCTCAGTCTGATGTGTGGCGAGCTCCAGATGGGGGTTGATCTGGCAGACATCGGCGTCCCTAATTACTCTCGCCTTACAATTATTTTACTTAATGACTTTATATTCGCCTCAGTTGTGGTTCTATCGATGTTATTGCGATGTGTGACTCTGTTGTCAACTCAAGTGTCCAATAGCGCTTGAACATGCTCCTCGGTGCATAAATATGAAAACATTAGTACTACAACTGTACTAGTATACTATTACCATCGATATGCACATGCGTAGATGAAAGTTTGTGTCCAATTCTGATCAGATGGGAGCAGCCAAGTGTCAAACCGCACCTAACCTCCAGTTTCAGCTTTTCGGTAATTTTTAGTAAATTAGTGAATTTTTGAAGGAAATAATATGTTGTAATGGATTAAAAAAACGTTTAGTCCATAATTTATTATTTGCTCTACTTTGAGGATTTTCAAAACTCAAATTCGCAATAGCCTAGGATTGAGCGAATGAAAACGGATTTGCCACCTACCATGCATTGGCAATAAGTATCCAACTCAAATTTGCCAAGTTTTAAGTATTTGCAAATGAATGAAGATAACTATAATTTGCCAACGCCTAGGGTTGGCCAACTGAGAAAATACGACAGTTGTCATAGAATTGCCAATTGTTTATTGTTTATTGATATATACGGGCAAGCCCAATTACAGGAAGTAAATATATTAATAATAACACTGATTATATGCACGTATAGCTTGCAATTAGATACGTGGTGGGTAGGTAAATTTTGAAGACAGTAATAATTTTTAGAGGCTCAGAACAATAGGTGGATGAAGCGTAAGTGATAGATTTATCAGGTATTAGGAATTATTGTAGCAGAGTGACTTGACTGGGATGGGGGACTATAAAACAAATCTAGGTCGGGATGACTGTGCAACATGGCATTGACTTCGCTGGGTATTCTTGAAAACGGCCTGCGGTAGAGGTAATTCGTCGATTGAATGATGTATGATGTATGGTTGTATGAGTGGAGCTGAGCGGGAGAAGAAATGAGGGACTGAGAAGTTCATTTGCGCCAAGAGTGAGGGGCAGGCGATGGGACCATTTACCCGCCTGATGAGGAATGAAATGTCCATCCACCTACGACGGTGCTCAAGCGAGCGCAGGCGACACGTTCTGGGAAGCGAGTCATAGTCGACTTCATCCAACGGGATATGGAGCTTGTACGCTACATATTGCAGGAACTTCTTCAGGACCCGTTCCAGCTGTGCCGACTGGTAACTGTAATGTGGAGACCACACAACCAACGCATATTCGAGGACTGGAAGCACGATGGACTTGTATAGCAAGACGATGGCTGGGACACTGGTGAAATCACTCGTGTGTCTCTTCAGAAAACCCAGAGAACGCATGGCCCTCCCCACAATATGGTCAATATGACTACCGAAGGTAAGTTTAGTGTCCAACAGCACTCCCAGGTCCCGAACAATAGATACCCTTGGTAGAACCGTACCATCGAGCTGGTAGTCAAATGTTATGACGTCCAGTGCACGACTGAAGGTGGACACGCAGCACTTTCCGACATTAGGAGCAAATTGTTCTGGATACACCAATCTCCGAGCCGGTCCAAACCCTCCTGAAGGCGCAGACAATCATGATGTGACTCAACGTACGAGAAGAACTTGAGGTCGTCAGCAAACAAGAGGCTGCGAACCCGTCCGAATACCTCACAGACACCATTTGATCATTATTAGGAAAATCAGAGGACCCATATATGGGAACCCTGAGGGATACCCGAACTGGCTACAAATGGTCTCGAGAGGTCACACCTTACTTTGACGATCAGTTGCCGTCCAGACAAGTAGGCCGTCAAAATTTCGTGGTTTCCTTTTCAAGGTATGTAGAATCTGAAAATGCAATTTAAAAAAAAACGCTGCGAATTATTTACCTGTATAGATGCCCCTTCAGCGTAGACCACTGTTTTCTGTGATCAATATACTCGAGCTCCCCCCAGGAATGCCCTAAATCGAGTACTGGAGCCGGCCCCGGAATTAAAGTTTCCTAAAAATGCGCAGGATTCAATAATTAAATCATTAATTATTTTTTAGTTATTCATGAAGCATAAGGCAAATAATAAACCGTTGCGTAATAATTTACATGCACAGATGCCCCTTCTACGTAGATAGTATAGTGAACAGTTGTGCAAAGATTTACCTTTGAGTAATAATTTACCGTTTTGTAATAATTTGCCCATCAATAATACACGAACAGTTGTTCAAGTTGCAAAAGTACCTACCAACTAATTCCAGCCCAATGCTCCGGGTGGTCTTAAAATCTCCCAAGTTCGAGAACTATTTTTTTAAACCGTAAAAACGCGGCAAATCCCTGCACAACGGTTTATTATTATGTAAAGAATACCCTTCTATTACTGATCACAGCTCTCTGTATAGATAACCCGTCTATATAATATAATATGTACTACTCTGTACATATTATGTGGATCGCAGATCCTCCGTAGGTTAGTATTGTAGTGTGCGTGTGCGCGTGCGCGTTCCTTACTCGTTACTAGGTACCTACCTAAATCACGAGTTAAATGTTGCTAAAATAATACAGCCGATGACCAACAGCAACTAAAACGGCAAAAAGAAACGCAAATAATGAAGTTCTAAAGGAAAATTGTTGATCTGGATTGAAATAGATGCCCCTTCTGCGCAGATCACTGTTTTCTGTGGTCAATACCTATAATGAACCGTTGTGTAATAACCTGTCCATCAATAATACTTCAACGGTTGTTCCAGTTGCAAAAGTAACGATCAACAAATCCAGCCCCTTTTTGGTAGATGAACCGTTGTGTAATAATTTGCCGTTGTGTAATAATTTACCATTGTGTAATAATTTACCCATCAATAATACTTCAACGTTTGTTCAAGTTTCACAAGTACCTACCAACAAAATCCAATAGTCCATCACTTATCAAATGAAATAATATCGCAGAACAACCAACTCGACCTCATACAGCCATCCTTGATTATAATCAGGTGCTGCTGATTTTAGTTGCTGTTTGAGTTGAACTACAGACGGAAATATTTTTATTGCATTTTCGGATTCTACATAATATCTTGAAACGTAAACCATCAAATTTTGAGGGGGGTAAGATTTTTTTTTTTTTTCATGCTCGATTCCAGTGGCTCATTATTGAAAATAATAAACTAAAATTTGAGATTACGTCGTCCTGAAGATTTCAACCCCTACTTTTCACCCGTTAAGGATGACTGGCATTAACGCCGAGCTTCGAGGACCAACTAGACCCCAAATGGGACCTATAAACCGAATTTCGTCAAGTTTGGTTCATGTTAACTAAGAAAAGTGCGAAGTGCAGCGTACGTTAACGGCGGACGGATGGGCATTTAGGTTTATTATTTTAAACAATGAACCTTCGGAATCGAGCATGAAAAAAAAAAAATTCTAACCCCTCAGCAAAATTTGATGGTTTAGGTTTCAAGGTATGTAGAATCCGAAAGTGCAATAAAAAAATGTCTGCCTGCCCGCCGAACGCCGTACGCCGTACTTGGCACTTTTGTTAGTTACCATGACAAAAAATTGATGAAATTCGGGTTATAGGTTCCTTTCGGGGTCTAGTTGGTCCTCAAAGCACGGCTTTACTGTCAGTCATCTCTAAGGGGTTAAAAATAGTTGGCTTTGCCAAATTTGAAGTTCACGCAGCCACTAGTCTTTGACACCTCTGCCGTGGCGATGTCCACAGACATGGCTATTACAGCCATGGTCCCCTCATTTTTCCTGGACCGGATGCGCCAGTGATCCACGTGAAGGCTTCAATTCTGACCTCGCAGGAGGGCAAGAATCTTTGCATCCTCATCGTGGGCGCTGGCAGGGAAGTATCCCATGACAAACTGAGGGTGTGGGAGCCACCCCCAGCTTTGCATCCGGCCAGGGTCGACCTGCGCCTATGAGGCCCTTGAGCCAGTCGGCTGTCACCCTGGTGTCACAGATGATGGAGATCCATCCTCGGCGATAATTGGAGTCCAGGAACAAGGGCTCAGGCTCTTTCTCATCCAGCTCCTTGATCGCCTTCAGGATAAACTCCTGAATTTCGTGCATCTTTTCCAAAGTTGGAGGTGTCCGGGGGAAACTACCACACAATCAACTATGCCGACCTTCCACCCAGCAGCTGCCGTGCTGTAAGAGCCACGATTTTCGGAGGGTTTAAAGGTTACCTCTTATTTTTAGTGGCTATCTTCTGGCTGTCCGGAGTAGCGTCAGCTGAGGTTCTCCTCCTCTTATCTCCCCTTTCAATTGATACTGCTCCTTGTTTTTTGCTGAAAGGCACATGTGTGCGGGCCAGCACCACTGCTTCCTCAGGCGTCTTTCCCTGGCGTGTATGCCAGGAGAAGCGCCTCTTTTCCGCCCCACTCAGCGCCAACAGCTGTTTCCGCCACTCAGGCCTCCGGACGGGAGGAGCCTCAGGCCAGCTGGAGGCAGCATCGAGTCCCGAGGGGCCTCTGTTGCCGCACCCAAGCCGCCGTCCGCAACCTCCATGGCTTCTACTACACTGAGGACGGATGACTATTAAGGAGTCTCTCTTCATCCTCAGGTGAAATGGCTTTCACCTGAATAAAAAAAGTTTGTAATATTATAATTTTCTTCCGACATAGTTTTATAAGATCAGGGTTCTATAAAGGCCTAGAGCTCACCCTGATTGCCCTAGACCGGCACTTACTGAAACCGGGCGTCGCCAGGACCCGGAGTTCGCTGTTAATGGCTAAGCTCACCCTTAGTCACGCATCCATTGGCACAGCTGTTCCACCTTGGATTGGTGGTCGGTCAAGAGAAAAGAAGAAGGGTGAAATACGGGAAACCAAGGAAAGGGTAAAGGGTAAAGGGTGAAGGAAAGAGGGAAGGGACATTGGATAGGGTAAGGACTAGGGATACGCAGAGTCACCGGCCGAATCTACGGTCCCACACTCCCTTCTCGTCAGTTCGGGAGACCTGCTCCCGGAAGGGCCGGACCACGGGAAGGTGAGACTAGGAGCTGGGTAGTAGAGGCTATAACTCCTTAAGTGGAGCCGCTTTTCTACGCCATATCCGGCCCAAATAGCACGCTTAGCGAACCTACTATGAATATATTTGAAGAATTGGACAACGTGTTGAGGTTAGCCCTTCACTGTTTCCCTGCGTTTAACATTTGGTTGGGGAACTTAACAATAATTGTACTAAAAATTTCCAACTGATCAGGATTTTATAGCTAACATAAAATTTGCCGACTAATTGGGTTTCGTAAGGTAAACTCAATTTGAGAATGGCGTTTTTCAGTAAGGGGGGGGGGGGGGAGGCTTCGAAGAAACTCTCCCATGAGGAAAACTAAATTAGGGAAACACTAATAAATTTTTTTTGAAAACATCAAGGAGGAGAAAGGTTCGTATCGAAAGAAAAATTGCGTGGTAACGTTGAGTAATGAGGACGTCAAGGAAACAATAACACCCAAGAGAAAATAAAACGCCTAACTGCCAATTCTCATAACGAAATTTTCGTATACATCAAATCACATGGATCTGCCTACCAAACTCAAATTTTACACGAGACTGAAATTTGCCAAATAAACTCAAACATACCAACTGTTTTGAATTTGCTAGCTAAACAAAAATTTGCCCACCAGCTGGGAATATACAGTTGCGCTCTAGTTCTCCAAATGACCGTCCTGGTAATTTTCCAGTGTACTTTTGCATGAAATTTGCCAACTAAGCATTCAAAATTTGAAATGAGGTCACTTGAACTACATGGTGATTCACGGCTGTCTCAATTCCCCATCGGCAGTCCCAATGGGGAGTCGAACCCGGTCCCAAAGGGCAAGGGCGTTTGCCAATTTCGCTCGGCTACTGAAGACGGCCAACAATCCAATATAAGTAAATCAACTTCGCCAAACATCTCCTATTAATCAACTGAACTCAAATCTACCATCAAACTAGGGTTGGCCAGCTGAATTCAATTTGATGGACGGTTTACGGGTAGGAGGGGGGCTGACCCTCACTCACATCCTCCATCCGGCCCTGAATGGTGAGAGTTATGCTCGGCCTATTCAAAGAATAAATTCGAACCTCCAGCAATATCTTTCATAAAGAAAACGAAATTAGGGAAAGACGAAGAAGAGAACCCATCAGGGAAGAGGGAGATTCGAGTCGGAAAAAAACTTAAGGTAACTTTGAGTAATGAGGACTTTAAGGTAAATGACACTCAAGGGAAGAAAGGTAAGAAAACCCCGAGGATCATTAGGGGAGAGGCCGTTCTTATGGGCACCTTCCTCGCCTAGTTTGCGGAATCGCTCCCCCGTTGGAACGAGTTTAAAATGACTTCACCTTCCCCTTCTTCGGGAGGGAAGGCGAAATAGTGCAAAAACTGCCGAGCCCCCTCCACCGGGGTAATTTATAATGTTCTCCCCGAAAACGTTGAAGCAAGTTTTGCGGCTAATGGCGACGGCATAAAACGGCGATGCTCGACGAATAGCCGGGAAAGAGGCGTCAGAAGCAGATTCAGATGCTGATTTGAAATGTAGAGAAGGTTTCACGAGCTGTGGGGGTTTCGGAGGATTGTTTTTGGGGGATGTCCTCCAGGAATCGCGGAGCAAGAAATGACAAATAATACATCGCACTTTCAGCCCTCTCGGGACTCAGATGCAAATGCGAGTTTCTTCGGGCTTTTGAGGCGGCTCGAAGATAAGGGGAGGTTGGGATTACACAGTAAAATTTCTGTACATAATAAAGCTATTTTCTCGAGGGTTGATCTTCATAATAAGCGAGGAATAAGATGAAAAAAAGCTGCTATCGGAAAGAGTGGATCTTGGAGAGTTCCAGTCATTCAGCGTGACCATAATAATGCCATTTTCAAAACAGGTGACTGACGATTCTGATTCTGCTAGATTCTAAAGATTTTTAGAGAATTTTGTCCTACAAACACTTGAATTTTGACTCGAATCTGGTGCCGTCTCACACACACAACTCGCGATTTATATTATAATATGATTAGGCTAGGTAAGTAACGCTAGCGTGACTGCAGTTGTCGAGAGAGAAGTATCCATGGACGTCGGCGCTCTGGGCGTTGGCTACATTAATTTTCCGTGGCTCGTCTGTTGTAAACAAGAGAATAATTCAAGTAGGTACAGAGAAATATATTTAGGGAGTCCTAAGAATAGATATGCCGAGCTTCCTTAGTATAATGGGGTCTGCAAACGTATATTTATTTTATTTTTTGAAAGAAAGTAGATTCCATCCTGAGAATTTTGACAACAACCGCACTGTCCTACGATAAGCAATTCATTTTATATGATTTTTCAAAGATTCCAGAGGTTTCTACGCCATTGCACCCCTCGCCAGGGCGGGACACCCCGACCACTGTGGCGTAAGAACCTCTGGAAAATGTTGAAAATCATAGAAAAAGAACTACTAACCGTAGGGCAGTGCGGTCGGTGTCAAAGTTCTCAGAATGGAATCTAGTTTCATTAAAGAATAATATAAACCGCTTTTGTGAACCATGCGCTACCCCATTATAGGTATAATATTATTATGACAGGTTGCTGCTCCTAACGAAGAAAGAGTTCCGACGAAGGAACTCTTTCCAAGTAGCTTAAGAATTTCCTTAAGTAAGAGTTTATTCATTTCGAAAAGTCCAAGAAGGAACTCTGTTATTTTAATGAAAAATGTATTTTTTTCTCTTCGTATCTCAGATTTTCAAACTGAAATAATATCAGCATGACGATTCGGTTAACGCATAAAACCTAATAATAATAGATTGTTTTCTCATCTTGAAATGTACAACAAACTGACTAAACCTGCATAGGCGAGTATACCTATATATAACATCATATCGGATTGATGATGAAACGTGGAAAGTCCGCCAAAACATGGATCCTATCAAGAGGGTCTTCCATGGCAGGGATATTAGATACTTTCATGGATACTAACGGTCCGCTGTGTCCATTCTCAGTGGAGCTCCAGGATTCGTTATAATGCTGAAGGGACCTTTTTGGAATGAAGTAGAAAAGGAATATTCTGGATACCATGAGGAAAAACAGAAAATGCATATAATTCTGACGATCTCTCTTCTGCTGGCTTTATTCACTTTTACTTACCTTTCGTTTGTTTTGAGTTTTGCTTTAATTAAACTACTAAATTGTGGCTAGCTTGTTACTTACTGTTCTATCCTGCTACATGAACCACTGGGAGGGCCTGAATTACTGAGGACTTCTTTCAAGACAATAATATATTACAATATACTCACCGATTCTGCAGCAACGCTTTTTCCCGTATTGAGTTACGCAAACCTTTGGATTTTATCTTCTCGCCCTAACTACCTGATCAACGCGATTCCTCATTTTATCCATTAAAAGCGCAACTCAGCACAGTTATTGGTCTTAGCTATTGGGCCCCAATTAGTTTATGTTCATTGTTCAGAATAACGATTTTCATCCACTACCATAGACATCGAAGAGTTTGGTATTCCTGGATTTATAGTTACCCGCAAATATAATAAAACTTCACAAAAAATAATAAGAAAATGTATTTAGATGAATATTGAAAAAACAGAAATAGTTTAATGATAGTACAGTTTGGAGGGCGATTTGTAGAAACCCAATCTCCATAAGAACGGTGTTAAACTCAGTAATTTTGCAAATCTGAAGTGAAATGGTGAGGGAACATAGACCATCAATCGACCATCAATGTAACGAAAACGCTGCGAATTATTACAGAGCGGTTTATTATTCACCTGTAAAAATGTTTCTTCTGCGCAGATAACTGTTTCATGTGTTCAGTAGGTACTCTACATTCTTGCTCCCCCCCCCCCCCCCCCTCCAAGAGAGCCCTAAAATCGAGTACTGGAGCCAGCCGGGCAATCTCATTTCATAAAAATATGCGGTGAATTCCAAAATTCTCTCACTAATTATTTGTTGCTATGCATTAAGCATAACGATTGTTCAAGTTACAAAAGTACCTACCAACAAAATCCAAAGTAACCACCATTCTTAAAATAATATAACGAAACAACCAACTCGATTTCATACAGCCATGTGTGTTTATAACAAGGTGTTCTCCAGCAATAATATCTGGGCTGGACGTACAATGGTCACAGCGGTTTCAAAAAATGCTCGAGTTCTAGATCGTTTTTTTTTTTTTTTAACGTTGAAAAACAGGGTGTGATTTATCGGCCCGGCAAAATAGAGGTTACTCCCTACATAAAAGGCGGGCATAACAGCTTTTAATTCAAACACACGTCCAAAAAATACTTCGCACATCAAAAAAGGGAATCGCACGGCTAATTTGGGAGTCGCCCGTCTAATAAGGTGATTCAACGTTCTAATTTGTTATTGCCCTTCCAGAAATTGATTATAACGGCAGAAGAAGGATTCTCACAGTAGAATCCTTGAAATCACTTGAAATAGCTGTGCAAAACCCCTTTTTTGCTGTGCAAACCCCTTTTTTGCTGTGCCAACCCCTTTTCTGATGTGTGATTGAATAATACGCTGGTATTGATCACCTATTTAGCCGTGATTGGAGTCAATATTGACGTTTACTTTATGCTGGGAGTTTTACTTTTTCTGAAGTGAAGATAATCTTTTTAGATGGAGATTCGCAGAAGGGAAAATACCTTTTTTTGCCGTGCAGTTAAATATATCCCTAAAAAACATCCATACCCTTCTACTGAAGATTTTCGAGGTGCGGTGGTCGGGAAATTACAACCCCTATTTTTCACCCCTTCTTCGCGGACCAACTAGACCCAAATGAGAACTGCCAAACCAAATTCCATTAATTTTGGTTCGTAGTAACTGAGAAAAGTGCGAAGGACAGCGAAGGACGGACAGCAATATTTTTTATTCCGTGTTCGGATTCTACGTACCTTGAAACGGAAACCTTTTGAGCGAGAGGGGATACTTTTTTTTTTAATACCCGATTCCAAAGGTTCATTATTGAAAATAGTAAACCAAAACCCACTAAAGCTTGTAGATGTTTGATCACATTGGCCTAGGAAAGCGAGAAACTTCAGTTTCTCGGCTCTGCAGTATTGACAGTGATAATATGGTAATTATCTTCTCAGTTGATCCCGCCAAAAGTCGCGTATGAAATAACATGAATCGAGATCACTAGAAAGAAATATCAATGCCATTCACCCTACTGTCGAGTTTTCAATAGATTATGCCGGTTACATAACCCTATTGAACCTTCGCTCGCCGAATAATAGTTAACATACAAACCCTACACGTAAACCACTATCAAACTATTAATATGAATTTTGTACTATTCAACACCTATGACGACGCGACGTTGGAAAATAAATTTCCATAACAATGTCCACAACATACGGGAGCCTCTTTAGGAAACCTCTCAGATGTGCTTAGCGATTGATCTATTGCCCGCACTGCCGGTAGTAAACTGTCGATATAATTTTTTTCCCTCCTCAAACCCTCGTCCCTGCAAAGGAAAACCAGGAATGAAACGATTTAAAAAAACGAAATGACAATCATATCTTATTGTCGTCGTATTCTAATTAACATCACAATTACGGCTCGTGAAAAAACATTCCGACATCTGCGAAGGATTGAAGGATCCCCTTTGTGATGCAGAGAAGAGGATGAAGGGGTTGGTCATGGAAAGGGGTCGGCAGTGCCCCCCCTGATCAACCACCCCCCCCCCCCCCCCTAAACCATCCGTTTCAAGTTCTATGAAACCAAACATTCATCCTCTTTACTATCAGATTCTCCCTCATTTCTTTAGTAATTGCACATTTCGATTCACCTGGAATTCGTTTCGTGAAAGAATAAAAAATAAATAGTTCAGTGGTACGCGAGATTAGTTTGACTTCTCCACAATCGGAGATAGGGAAGCCTTGTGTTCATGCGAAGGTTGAGACCCATTTTGAAACATAAATCCCAATCAGTCCGTTAACTTCCTCACACTTCTTAAACCCGTATAATTTGTAAAACCTAGACCAAATAGATATAATAAGAATTCCACAATTCGCCAAAACGCATCTCATTTATCTCACTGTCAAGTTCTTTCAAGTGACTTGATTCTTTTTAGCGAATTTTCGAAGAAAAAGAAGCTATTGTTCTCGGTCCAAAATTTTTAAAACTCGAATTTCCGAAAGATTTTTATACCAAAATCCGTTTCAGACCATCCTGAATTCCCTGCCGAATGACACCAAAAATTATATGTATATATATATAAATATATATATATATTTATATATTTATATATTTATATATTTATATATTTATATATTTATATATTTATATATTTATATATTTATATATATATATATTTATATATGTATGTGTCATTCCAGACGATAACTCTCGAAAGAATTGAGATAAAAAGTTCAAATTTGCACGAAAAATCTGTCTTGGCAATCGACAGGCTAAGTTCGAAGATGGGCAGAATCGGGTCACCCTAAGGGGGAGTTTTGGGGAGTTTTAGGGGGGGAAAATTACCCATAAATTCCCAAAATGAAAAAGTCTGACAAGTGACACCTCATTTTAAAGGGTTTTGTACGCTGAACACGATGGTGAAATCAGAATTGCGATATCTCATTCCGTTCTCAAACTGAAGCACTTTGAAGATGAAGGAACGTGGTTATTTCTTGAGATGTTCTTCCTGGTTCGTCTGCTCTAATCTGATAACGGAATGGGATATCGCAATTCTGACTTCACCATCGTGTTCAGCGTTGGAAAATCTACAAACCGAGGTGTTACTCGGCAAAAAATGGAACAAAAAATTTGTTACCTACGTACCCAATACCTACTCTTCTGGTATTCAAAACATTTTTGATTTCCCCCTCCCCCTCCTTCCACCCCAAATTTTACTTTGCGTAAAACTACTCCTGTTTTAATTTTGTATGGTATCAAGTTGGGAAAACATTGACCGAAAATTAATTTTCAGAAAATTTTAGGCGGAGGAGGAAGATGCCGAAAACTTCGAAAATTCGCTCTTATAGCCATGCTGCATGACTGTGGTTTTTGTTCATGGATCTGTTCATGTTTCCCCCAATAGAAGTAATTCAGACCGTGTTTAACAATAAAAAACGCCATAAAATCAATTTAAAATCGTGATAAAAACCATAGGTACCCTTCTATTGAAAGTTTTCGAGCTACGGCGTTCTGAATATCAGCCCCTATTTTTACCCCTCAGAGATGACTGACAGTAACGCCGCGCGAACCAACTAGACCCCAAATTGGACCCAGAAACCAAATATCATCGACCTCAGTTCATGGTAACTAAGGAAAGTGCCGCGTACGGCGGACGGACAGAAATTGTTGGTTTATCATTTTGAATAATAGTTGAAAATAGGGGTTTGAAATTTTCAGAACGCTGTAGCTCGAAAACACTATCAATAGAAGGTTTTTTAATGATGTTAAATTGGTATCGAATTTTAGAATTGTATAGATCACCCGGAACATGGTACGTCCAGCCATTCGTATGCACAAAAAAAGCTTCGTCAATGAAACGGTATACATCCTGCCCAGAATACCATTGCTAGGGAACATCTGATTATAATCACGCATGGCTGAATGGTATCGACCTTGTTGTTCCGTGATATTATTTTTTCGTTTCAAGAATGAAGATTATTTTTTATTTTGTTGATAATCTGTTTTGTAATCTGAACAAACGTTATGCTTCATAAATAGCAACAAATAATCAATGATATAATTGTTGAATCCACCGGATATTTATGTAAATGTCATTCCCCGGCTGGCTCCAATACTCAATTTTGGACTTCCCTAGGTGAAGCACGAGGGTAGGTATTGACCATAGAAAACAGTGATCTACGCAGAAGGGGCATCTGTAGGTGAATTAGGAAACACTTGTGCAATAATTTGCAGCCCTGAATAGTAATGTTTCGATTCAGAAATATACCCTACTAACTTTCATTAGTAACCTAGGTACCTGAAATGAAAATAATATGATTGATGAAAAGGGGAATAACTGTAATGGAAAAATCATTAAATAATTATTATATAATCAAACAGACAGCTAATTATTCCAATACGGTAACAGCTGATGGTTGAGTGGAAAAATAACGTAAATCGCCAAGGCGCTTATTGGAAACACGAATAAGCATTAAGAGCAAAGACGTCGACATGAACAGTTATTGTATAACAACAATTCACATTTTGTCATAATCTAATGTGACGAGATGTTGCTGCGAAACTGATTTACTAATTAAAAAACGCTGGAAAGTCTTTGTCACATGGGTTTGTTATTCTGTTGGTCATACCTGAAGAAAAGTTGGCAGTTAATTTATTGTTTCTTTCATGTGCAATAATTGAAATAGGTACTGTTGATGGTTTCTACAAAATTTGGCCCCCAAAAACACGAATTAGGCTCCTGTTGGTGTATTATTTCCAATAATGAGCCTTTGGAATCGAGCATGAAAAAAAAGTGTTAACCCCCCCCCCCCCCTCGCCACCACAAAATGTGATGGTTTACGTTTCAAGGTACGCATAGTCCCCGACATAAACTATACGCCTTTTTTGTGGATTTTAAGGCAGCGTTTGATAGGGTACAGCATAATCTGCTGTTCCAGAAGCTGAATATGGCAGGCACTGGGCAGAGGCTTATTTCGGCTGTGGGGTCTATGTACAGCTGTGGTTCTAGTATGGTCTGGGGAAGAGACGGCGTCTCCCAGCCATTCCCAGTTGAATGCAGTGTTCGGCAGGGCTGTCTGCTTAGTCCCCAGCTCTTTGCTCTGTACATCAATGACCTTGTTGACTCATTGCCATGTGGAGTAGAGGTTGGTGGTACTACGATACGTGCCTTACTGTATGCGCATGACGTAGTTATTCTGGCAGAATTACCTGCTGATCTTCATCGCAGTATTACTGGATTGGAGGAATACTGCAGGGGCTGGAGTATGATGGAGGTCTTGCAAAGTCGGGGTTCATGGTCTTCCGTCGGGGCGGAAGGCTCGGAGAGTATGAATAATTTTCCTTCAACAATAACCCTGTCAAGGAAGTAAGTACATACAAGTACTTCGGCATAATGTTGACCCCGAGGCTCTCATTTACGCCGCATTTTGCTGAATGAGCCGCTGCAGCTAAACTTGCTATCAGAAATGTTTATAGGAACTTGTTCTGCCGGCCAGCAATAGCAGTGCTCGCAAAATTTGATATCTTTAACGCGATTGTGAGGGTGATTTTATGTTACGGGGCACAGGTTACTGGGTTCACACAGTATAATACACCGGAGCAAGTCCTGAGGTATTTTATAAAAATTATATTTGGTGTGCCTAGAAATACCCCAAATTCCTTCCTATAATTGGAGTCTGGTGCTGATCCCATCTATGTGTACACTCTCTCGATGGCCTGTCGTTACACTGTCCGAGCGCTCAGGATGCTGGACCGTCGATACCCGCGTCTAGTGGCGCGTGAAACTCTCCAGAGAGAAGAGTCTGGTTTGCGTCGATTAAGCTCCTGGACCAACGCTATGACTGCTCGTTTGAGGGCCTGGAATTGTGGCAGCATTAGCTGGAGACGTTGGTGGAGGCGGTCCAGGGATCATGGACGGAGAACAGCCAACATTTCTGTGGGCACGTCCAATAGAATAATAAACCCATGCGGCAAAGACTTTGCAGCGTTTTTCACCCATAACACCCTTGGGTAAATACTCCGATCGGCTGCAAAGTTTTGGGACACAACCGGAGCCCAAATGGAGCCTAAGTGCGAAAGCACGAATTTTTTAGACCGAAAATGAAGTAGATATTATGGATGATACTGCGGACGGCGGACGGATTTTTGGAATCTACGCACCATGAAACGTAAAAGAAAAAGTCTTGAGGGGGGTTATAAAAATTTTTTGCTGAGCGAATAAGTCGGTGCATTATTCCCAGAATAATAAACCAAAATAACATGATTTGGGCTGTTATTGTAACGAGTTTTGAGAATGACTCTGAGTTATTCAGCAATAGTTTTTCGACCATTTTTCCGTCATCGACGGTAATTTTCACCTAAAATTTTGCTGAAAAACTCCATATACAAAAGTGGTGACTTGGTACTAAGCATATATTTATATCATAAGATTTGATCCATTATTATGAGTGAGAATATTAGAATATCGGAGGATATCATCTACTATAATATTTTCTGAAATAGGTACTAGGTAGGTAGGTACTTGTTTGAGATTTTGAACCTACTTATTTCTATGGCCCGTGAAAAACTGGTACCTAACTTTCTATGCACGACGTGGTACACGTGGGTTAGGTAGGTGCCCTTTCAGCAGAGAGCGCTGCGGAAATCTTATTGTTACCTACCCCTTAAGTTTGGAGGGGCGGGACGTTTCACGGAGATCCCGAAGGAGAGTGTTACGTGAGAAGATTTTATGAAGAGACAGTCAATTAGTCATAGGATCCTACCCGTTTAATTACCAGCTCCATTACTACAACCGCTCTCGTACGAGCCACAAAGGTTCGTCGAGGATCTAAGCTCGATTTACGTTTGCTATGGAAAATGAGTAGAAACGATTAAATTCATCGAAATAGATATGATAATCTCACCGTTTTCAATGCAGTTACTTGCATCTTACGTTATTGCACTGCATCTATGAATGCGGGGTGCTAGTTTCATTTTATTCGGTAGGTATAATATGATCAGATTAGGTAACGTAAATTTTTTTGACACAAAAAAATACACTACATTTAGCCTATACCATACAAAATACAAAATAAAATAAGCTACAAAATAAAAAAGGCCCAATTTCGCCAAAATGTTTGGAATAGCGAGCGAAAGAATGAGATCGAAGATGTGCAGTTTCCGAAACCAAAAAATGGTTAAATTTGAGTTTTGTGACTGAAAATTGGTAAGAATGGCTAAAGTAACGACAGCTTCTATAAACCGTAAACGACAATTCTCACAATGGTTTCCCGGCCGGGGGCGATTCCCTGGGCCCTTATGCCAACCGACGCTTTTTTGCCGAAAAGTTATGAAACCAATGAAGAGAACCTATGACCTCTGTTTATAATATATTACTTTCCCATTTTCAAATGGAAGTAGGTTCCATTCTAAGAATTTTAAGACTAACCGCACCCTCCTTCGATGAAAATTTCTTTTTGTATGAGCTTTCGAAGTTTTGGCAACAAGTGAAGTCGTTGCATCCCTCCAGCCTGGCGGGACCACCCTGCTCATTGTGACGTCACTTGTTTCCGAAATGTTGGAAGCTCATAGAAGAAAAACTATTCTTCGAAGGAGGGTACGGTTGGTCCCAAAATTCGTAGAATGGAACCTACTTTCATTCAAAAGTATGAACAGAAGTCATGGGTACTCCTCATTATAAACTGATTCTGTGATCCCATTTGCTTTCTGTTCTCTAGGTCAATCTACAGTGTCCTACTTCCTATGTCGTTCGGTTAGAAAGAAGTCCATGAATTCAGTAATTCAGCAATGAAGATTCCCATTTTATTAATTTATACTAGTTTGTACTTTCGCACTTTTTTTCTTTTTCTTTTTTCTCCTCAAAATATGGGGTGAAAGTTCAAAAACTGGTGGACATAGAACCCTGCAGAAACATCTGCTGAACACTTCTAATGTCTTGGGATCAGGTTCTAACTCTGAAGCGTTTGGAGTAATGTTGTCGGCAACGGGAGATGCCACAAATGACAAGGAGTTGACTGTGCCGCCAAGGAAATAGTTCACAAGAATTCCGTTAGATTGCCCTCACCCCAGGAGCAACTACCCCTTTACCATCCCCCAACAACTATACCGGTCCCTCACTTGCTGTCCTCGATGATTCATCAATGTACAGTGATCCGAGCAAAGTAGCATTTGATGAAGCATATATGTGAATATTAGGAGTCACAAATATCAACTTCATTGTTGATTCACTTCTTATGTAGAACATGATTATGTTGTAGGCAAAGAAGTTGCACCTAACAACATCATCGATGGAAGTGCATTCCTCGTACATGTTTGCCATCGAACTACTACGTACAATAATATCGACACTACTTGATGAAACCTCCCACCTTCCTTCGTTTATAGAACTTGTAGAGAATTTTTTTATAGAAAGGAAGGTGGGAAGTTTCATCAAGTAGTGTCAAGTGTTCGTGTGTTATTGTACGTAGATTTTTTTTTATGCAGGAAAAAATGTTATGGTAAACATGTAAAAAAAATGTGAAATTGAACTTTCTTTTATATTAAAGTGTTAATAAATTGTTGTACTAAAATAATATTCGAATTCGTAGGGCTCACTGGTTGTTCTGGCTCATGAAACTTAATTGCACGCCTCACGCATTGCAGTTGATCGAAATATTTTCGATGGACCTCAGTTTTAGGTTTTTTAAGGGCGTGACACAAAAGAGAACATAGAAATTCGTTTTCGGTGACATGTGGGGGACCCACCGTTGAAAACCTCCGATTTGAATACAGACGGCGGAAAAGGACACTTGTCGACGAAAAACAGGGAAGGGCGTATCAGTACTCGCTTTATGTGATTACCTAACCGTGCGAGTAAAGAGTGGGACGAGGTAGGGGCTGTCTCTAAACGCTCCGGAATCATTGGACCTTGTAAAAACGGAAGCATTAAATATGGCATAGTAAACAAAGTAAGGCAGAAGTATTGTGGAAACCGGTGACACGACCCAATGACTTTCACGAGTAGAAAAAAACCTTTTTCGTGAGCCTAAAAAACTGATAGCCTCAATTTGTAGTTGGATAGCGCGATAGAGGTTTCTAAAACAGAAAGGGCCGCACCCTCCTCCGAAATACGGACACAGGAAATTAACTCAAATATAAATAGAAGGAAATCAGTAATTGTGGAACAATAAAGCGAGAGGTTATTGTGCTCCACGGTCCGGGGTTCCCTTCAAACGTTATTGGCTGTAATTATTCCAGGTTATTATAACACGTTTTGTTTCCATTTAGCGACTGTCGGTTTAATTCTGACCTTTTTCGACTCGTTTAACTCTGATTGCGGTCTTCCGATTCTGTCTAGGGCGAGGTTTGGTCCGGAGGGTTTGTGATAACTTATGACGGTGGCTTCATCTTAGGATTTTTCGAGGGGTTGGGGGTTGTTGGGGAGAGCCGTCGTTTGTTTCAATACGGTTATTGTCGTGATGGGTACTTCATATCAATTCGTGTTGACCAAACATGGTGGCCGTAAATTGGTGTACTGACTTAAATGAATTTCCTTAGCACATTAGATATCAGGGTACTTCCGCATTATGAGTCATAGTATTGTTTCAACGGTTCACACATAAATGTTGTTCGAGTCTACATAAATGTAATCAAAATGTCCACTCGCGTTATGCGTTTTAGAACTTTAAGAACAAATTTGCTTCGGTGTATGTCTGTGTGGCAGTGCCACACGCAAAACATCCTCAATTCAAATCCGATTTTGCTGAAATTTACAGGGATCGCGCGCTTTGGGCCCTAAATGTCCCCCTATGAATTTCATCGCGATCGGATAGTCTGTGTTACAGCCAATTATCCCCAATGTGTTGCAAAGTTAATTTTTATTCGTAAAAACGTGAAAAACCAACAAAAATCAAATTAACAAAGATATCATTGATCAGTTATTTATGGGAATGCAGAAAAGACGACCGTGAGTTCAGGGATTTGGAAAACACTTTCTTTTCGATAGCAGGTTGTTGGTGCAACCTTCCGAGATCCAAAGCCACAATTCCTCAAATAGCTAATTATTTGTCTCCATGACCGAATGATTTGTCTCCGGTGGCCCCCAAGTTATTGACACTATACGTATAGATATGAATACGGTGACAGTCGGGAGTATTATCGGTGGCCTCAACCGTGGAATTATCGTATCGAACTCACATGTTGCCCACACGCACCTCCTAGGCCTACGGTTTACCTCATAAACCACACAGAGAAAGAGAAGACAGCTCAAAACTCGGTGCTCTTTCATGGAGAGACCCCAAGAAGACGGCTTCCAATGTAAATTTCAACCCCACTTGGTAATATTGCTTTTTGCCTCGCCCGAGGGCACAAGAATAACCACGGGAACCCCATACCTCATCTCGCAACCGCTCAAGCTGCGATTTCGTTGACATTTGAACCTATTCAGTTGTTAAAGTTTCGTTTCCTTCGGCATCAAACTGTAACACTCCTTTCGTCATCAAGAAAACTTGCGTTTAATGATGAAATAAATAAAATACAACTGGAAATGCAGGGAGTTTTGAACCATTTCATTGTTGGATGTACAGGAATCTGGGTGTTCCGTAGAGCTCCCTTTATTATTACCCGAAGCACTGCGAATATTTAGCTGCCGATGTGTCTGTCCTCCGGCTGGAACCCACGGACCCTGTCCGAAATGACCCTGTGCGAATTAACGCACTTAAGCAGCACCAGAAGGTCCATATGACGTACACTGTAAATCTCGAGTTCTCCATATTTTTCATATTGCTCGTCTCCTATTTGCGTCATGCGGAAATCTCGAGTTGCCCATATTTTGCGTTCTGTTTACTTTCCCAGTAGAGGAAAAGTTAAAGTGTCCCAGTCTTATTTATTGTTCAGCAGTTTCGCTCATAAATAGCGACCATGATATTCACCCTAATCTAATAATTGTGATTCAGGAGATTGGATCCCTCAGGTAAGTAGGTTGGTACTGAGTTTCAGTATGAAAGATTAAACTAGGTACTAAGTAAAGTAAGTTTTGCTTGAGAAGATGTTATTATTGAGAAGGTTATAATGAGAAGAATCTCAAAGTAAATCTGTTATTTGAGCGACAATTAACGCAGCAGCTGAACCATTGTAAGGTGTGGCGGTAGGGGGTATAAACTCCCTGACACGGAGGTCGTTAGGTTCTGTATCCAAAGTAGGAGAATCTTGGAAATGGTTCGGAAGAGAAAATCATTCCATGTATTTTAACACGAATTCTACGTTTTCCCCTTCATCATTAGTTTGAAAATACCGGATAACGAAACACGAGCAATTTGCAAAACAGAAACGGTACCTACACGAGTGGGAAAGAGCCAGACCAGAAACAGCCTGTGAGTTCCACCTCAGATTGTGGCAAAGAGTCAAAACAGTCTCATGCTTCAGAAGTTGGAAAATACCATGAGATAAACTCGTGACTCTCATCAGGACAAGGCATCGCAGAATCAACAGAATTTTGTACCTAATAACTGTTTGGCTACGCCTCGGATCAACTCTGTGATGAATGTGACTTTTAGAGGATATGGAACACCTACTATAATTCATAGACGGTAGAAAATATGACGAGGAAAGATGCCGTTAACCAGTGCTACTATTATTACAGTAGCCGACACCAAATGGACGACGAAGGGGTAAAATCCGCAAAGCAGGTTTCATACTGAAAGGCGCTAAGTCGGTAATAATAATATGAGTTAGATCCCGGGTCAGGTCAATAAACAATTCATGCCATGCATCATGATCTTATGAGCAAGTTCTTGTGTGAAAAACGATTTTTAATGACTTTTTAACTGATTTTTAGCTTTAAAAGTTCAAATTCAAAGACTTTCTTGGAGTGCCTATCAAATCAAAATATTTCATTTGTTGAAATCATTCACATGATCGTTACAATTGCCTTGGAGTGCCTATATTTCTAATGCTCAAATTAATAACAGAACCTATTCAAAGTTGTTGTGCACAAATATTTCTGTCCTTCGAACCACCTGTCTTCAATCTTTCTTAATTGTGATTAGTACGCCTGACAATGTGGAATTAAAAATAAATAAATAAACCTTTAGCTTACCACCTATTTTAAATTGCAAGAAGGCTTGCCGCATAAGGTGTAAAAAGAAATAATTCAATGAATTGAAGTACGCCTGGCATTTTCAAGCAAGTTCAACCTGCAACACTCTCCAGCAGTGCAGATTGCAGTGGCTCTATTTTCGTGTAGGCTACTATAAACGCTTTTCTACCAGACTTGGATTATGATCTGGAGAAAATAATATGCCACTCTACTTCGAATCCTGGAAACAGTGGATGTTAAATTTTAAAGAATATTATCTGAAGCTACTAGACAGACACGAACTAAATCACTCGCGACGAAATCGTGGAAACCCATTTCAAAGAAAAACGGAGTTATCGAAAAAATAGTCTATTTCCACTAATACACGAAAAACGCAAAAAACACTGTTATACCGGTTTCGGTGATCAAACCATCGTCAGTAACTCAGTTATTGTGTGTTACTGACGATGGTTTGATCACCGAAACCGGTATAACAGTGTTTTTTGCGTTTTTCGTGTATTAGTGGAAATAGACTATTTTTTCGATAACTCCATTTTTCTACTAGACAGAAGTGATAATATTGTTTTAATCAAGTACTCTGGATCAATGATCATTTGATCAATTAGCAACTTGAAATAGGTAGAGGTAAGATCGAAGAAAATGTAAGATTAACCTTGTAAATAACTGGCAACATGGGTGCAAATTTTGAACATATTGCCATCAAAAATAGAGAAAATAATTCCACGTTTTGTTGTTTGAAGATTTTCATGATCTCACGTTTCGGAAATACGGTGAGGAAAAAAAATTAAATTATTCCGAAGCACCTAAGAAACCTTGGAATCGGGGACTCTAAAAAATATCGTGACTTTACAAGAGGATGAATCTCCAATAACGCTGGGGTGACAATACAACGGACTTGACTCGAACGGCAGGCATGAGGGAGCTCACGAAGATTAGAAGTATCACTCGATGGGGCATACCCTCTGTTTAAAGTGCTGTTGAACGTGTGATTATCGCACTTAGGGAATGTAAACACTTGAGACTGGTGACTGGTAGGGTGGGGGGGGGGGGGGGGGTGTCCATACCGGGAGTCGTGAGAAGGCGAGCGGTCACACAGCCATTCAGTCTTGTACCGATTTAAGGAGCCTTTCCTCGCGTTTTTGTATAGAGTGTTGCTTGTGAACCCGATGAAATTGTACAATTTTGCATAATATTATCTAACTACGTATTTCCTTATTGCAAGGCGCCGCATTTGAGAAGTCAGGGTTACAGCGCAGCACTTTACATTCGACCGTCCCGATCTGATCAGTGAACGAGGGATGGACTTAGAGAAATTTGCTGCTTTCAACCTCAGAATCGGATTCAGCACGCTCAAAAACCCCTGTACCCCGATTTCCAGCTCTGAATCCGCTTAGTTCGGCAGGTATAAGCTAAAGAAAAAACAAGTGACGTCATCTGGTATACATATACATTGTACATGTATATTTCTCCCTCTCACTCGGTTTCCACTTGCGGGAGCGATAGGGCAATACATACCAGGTCGATGCTTTTTCCTTCCCCTTATTCTCCCATTTCCGTTATTTCCGACTCAACCTGTAGCACCTTTTTGGAAAGCTATCCGTAAGACCCACAATTTGAAAGAATAAAAAATAGATAAATACATAAATAAAAACTTTAAAAATGCACGTTCATTCCTTATTGTAGCAGATTGAGTAAGCAAGGTTAGTACGGAAATTCGCTCATATGGTCGTACTGCATGGTTGGAACCTTGTTTCGTTTGCTGCGTCACGTGTTTGCAAGGAGTTGGCCTCATCGTTATCAAATTAATTACCATCTACAAGCAGGTACCGACCATTGCCAAATATTCACTAAGGCAGCTCATGCGCGTCCTTGGTTTTATTCAAACGATGTTCATATTCGAATGAAACATGAATGCGGGGCACGAATAAATTAGCAGGCGAATGGCACATCCGACCACTCACTTTTGGCTCGGTGAAACTTCTGGTTCGATGATGCGATTAGGTGGTGGAGGGAGGGTCCACCAACTTTGTGTCTAAAACGCCTGCATGTTGAAGAAAAAAAAATGTAAAATTAGCATCCCGCATTGTCAGACTACCGGTTGAAGGCACCTGGCATAATTTGGTAACGGGGTCGAGTACCCCTAATTCGCCCGTGTGGCTCGATGTCATCCATCACCGCCGGTTGACACCCAGAAAGTTTGACATTCCGTGAAATTAGACTCGGGAAATGCCCACCTTGAGTGTGGGTATCGCGAATGTTGGGTTGATTTCGGCGTTTGATGTTGCAACCGATTGGAAACAGGTAGGTAGCTACACAGGTCTACCTGTATGTGTTGGGTCTGTCATATTTTTTCGTCAGACTCGGTGGCGCAGCATAAGCAGTAATAGCACAATTTAGAAGGGAGAAAGTGACATTATTAAATCTATTAGCTAGTCAGTGATGATCTGTTGTTATAATATAGTTATGCAGGTGAGAATGTTATGTCAATTTGGAAAAAAAGGCGTTGGCATTTTATAAAAAACGCTTCAAATTATTATACAACTGTTTTTTTCTGTATAAATATACCCGTTCTTCATATTATACAGTTCTGCATACCCGTTCTGCGTGAGTGTAACGGTGGGCAGTTCTCGAGTTTTCTGTCACGTTGAAACCTAATCGCTATTCCCTGGTGATAATATAGCTGATCAAGAAGGGGGACTCTCGAGGGTCCACCGTCACTCTACTCACTCTGTCGCATGGTAGCAGAGCATGGTTTGGCAGTATGCGCTGAGTAATTCACCATACTTCATCCACTTTTTGAGGGCTTACCAGAACAGAAGGATAAGCCCAAAGGTTTCCGGAAGGATTCCTTTACAAACATCCTGTCTCTTTTATAATGCATACATATATCCCCCCCCCCCCATTACCCTCTAGTGCTCAGTATAACTATATATATATATATATATATATATATATATATATATATATATATATTACAACAACGGATGGACAACAACAGAGATAATTTGAAGAAATGTCCTAAAATATGGAGAGCTCGAGTAAGAGTTTGGAGAGTTTGGCACACAATTTGCCTGTGACATCTTTTCATTTGGTTGAAAATATTTGAGATAGTTGCAAAAATACCTTTGTTTCAGTGGTTTTTTTTTTAAATAGAAAAAGAAGGGTTGGAGGGAGGGGGGAATCCAGAAACGCCAAGTAACCACAGGAATGCAATGGGTGTAGGATGCAATTTGGTATTTTTGGGATCGGCGCGAAGCCTCTCATAAATCGAACCAAATATTTTTGGCCGGGTCTATTCGAATTTCGTTCACGTGAGAAGACGTTGCAAGCCGAAGAAAAACATGGTGGGCTGTGTCTGAGATAGCTGGTCGTCCTGTAACGCCAGTCAGCTTTGCAACTGGAAGCGGCACACCTCAGATGGATCTATTTGAAAGATTCGAAACGTGAGAAGGTGTCAGATTTATCGCTTGCTCTTTTACGTAGGTACGGCGTTTCCAATGTTCATCCTTCCACGCCAAGACAACCTCGTAAACCCACGACAGTAGGATATAAGTACTTTCCTTCTGCTACCCTCGCCTCACCGCATCCACTTTCAACCATTGCTCCTCATTTTTTCCCATATTTTTCTCTCTCCTTTCACCCCAGCTTTTATTTTCTTTTCTTTTTCTTCCCCCCTCCCATTCACCCTATTTTTTTTATTCTTTGGTGGAAACGGATTTTACGGCCGTTTGCGCCGAGTAGGCCGTTTTGTGGGGGTTTTACCTGGATTTTTATGAGCAGAGTTATGGGTTCTGGTTAAAGTAATATCTCCTAAGGGAAAATTTTATTTATTGCCGAATGGTCGGAAGGGACAAGACGCACTTGCGAGGTCGGAGGTGCCTTGCGGTTTTTCTTGTGTAATATATTTATAACAATAGTCCTGCTGTTCGTTGAAATTCGCGATAAAACTGAATCAATTATACATGTAAATATATCCGAACACATGCAGAATCATGAGGGGCTTCAATATATTCAAAGAGAATCCAAATTGAAAATATATTCTTGTTTCATATAGGTACTTATTACATAAATGGGTAGTTCAATTACGAATGCAAATTTATCTAGAGTTACGATCTATATTAGTGAAGTATATTATGTCATTATTTGTGGTTTATTATTTTCAGTAATAAACATTTATAGAATGGAGCATGAAAAAAAAAAAAAGTTTTGGACCCTCCCTTCCCACCCCCAAATTTGTTGGTTTCCGTTTCGAGGTAGGTACATAGAATAGAATAGAATAGAAATAAATGAAAAAAAAAAAATCTGTCCGACCGCCGTACGCCGTACTTCGTTTTTTCTTAGTTACCATGAACCAAAATTAATGAAATTCGTTCTGTCCCTTTTGGGATCTAGTTGGTCAGCGAAGCTCGGCGTTACTGTCAGTCATCTCCATTTGGGGTGAACAATACAGGTTGAAATTTCTAGGACGCCGTCATGTCGAATTTTGTACGTTTTTGAATTGACTTCAAATTTGGGAATTTTTGGGACCACCCGGAGTATTGTACGTCCAGCCGTTCGCTCACAATAACATTCTAAAATCTGCACCGAACAGCTTCCTCGGCATGACCGTGAGTGAAACGGTATATACATACAGCTCAGATGTTATTGCTAGGGAACACTCCATTGTAATCACGTATGGCTGTATGAAATCGAGCACAAGGGTTGGTATTGACCAAGAAATCAATTATCTACGCAGAAGGGGTAGCATTATTAGCAATCAGTAATAATTTGCAGCGTTTTGTTTCTATGGACATTTAATATAGTACTGATCAGAATAACTAGATATTCTAAATGTTTCTTATTCAATTTATGGTAAGTTCATGTGGACGATAGGTCCTAGTAATTTTGTACTTTCTTGAATACTTCCTAGTTTAAAATTTCCAGCGGTTTTTATTTCATATCGATACTTGTCTGAAATAGTAGTTTCTCACAAGAATTAGCAGTCCAACGATTTATGTATTAGGTATATGATTGGAAATTCTGAAATCTTCGTTGTGTACTTGGTATCAAAACTTACTCAAAACTTTCAATGGGGCCACGACCCCAAAAGCTTACTTCAAATGTTGATATTATTCTTGATTTAAGAATTTGCCGTTTTCGGTGTCACACCTGGTCAAAACCATCCCTCTCCGTTTTGATCGAAATGCCTGCGGTGATTCTGATATTTCTACCCCTAGGCCCCACAATTCCGGAAAACCTCGGAAATGCACATTTTCCCCCTTCATAAGGCTCCTGCATTTCTAAATAGCTATGAACCGACCTGAGGCGGAGAGCGGCCTTCACATTTGGGCAGCATTCAAAGCAGCATCATACAATGCTGCTGGAGCAGAGGCATTATAAGATGCCTCTGAGGGAGATCTCCTGTCTCGCAGAAGCAGATGAACACTGTAACAACCTGAGAGCTAGCGCCCCCCCCCCCCCCCACCACACACGCACGCGCACACGCAACGCATACACACACACACACGCACACACAGACACATAAACCACCTCCACTTCCTCCTTCACTTCGTGTTGTTGCCTTAAACCAATTGCTCATCCTATTCACTGTAACACCGTATTAGCTTCCACAGTTAGTAAATACATGATACCTACCTACTATATCCTGCACGTACCAGATGTCATAGCTGCCGCCATTTCCCATGAAATTATTTTCGTTTGTTGGAACTTTTTATTCCAAAATTCATGATATGACGCCTGATGGCGGGTAGAGAAATTCTCCAGTTACTTGAAATGCACTCAAGCAGAGAAGCGGTCATGATCTTTTTGCATTTTTCCATCTTTCTTTTTAGCTATATAATTATGTATTTACATCCTCAAGACCTAATACAATTATGACTTAAGTTTTAGCTGGTCCATTTGAATGTACTGTAATTACCAAAACCATCTAGCTATTAGATAGTTACTTCTCGAAATTTAGATTTATCCGTTTTCCATTTCGCTTAGTTCATCTCATCCCACATCGGATGCACACTCCTATTACAAGGGTCCGATGCATACAAATCCGTAGCTGTAAACAACGACCGTCAAATCTACCTGATTCTCCTTTAAACGGAAAGAAGAAGTCAGTTTCCAATCCCCTGTAGAGATATTTGTCAGCTTCATCCTGATGTAATGAACTAAATCATGCAGCCATCTCTGAGATCCTGTCTGCAGAACGGCCCGTCTTGAACACCATACCATACAATCATTGATGATGATGCATCCCTCCCTTTACGCCTCGTTTCTCCAAACTCCAAAAAATAAAACACTTTACGGAGGACGAAACAGAATAAAAAGGCTTTTACATGGGGAAGCCTCGTTCGTTTCATAGGGCATTAGGAGGTTTTTTTTTCCTTTTCGTCCATAATTTATAGTCGAAGGGGTAACTTGAGGAGCAATCGTTATTCGGAATACGCGGAATAAACAAAAGTCATTTCTCCCATATGTGCAGTCTGACTGGGCTGACATTACCTGTCGTTTTCGCGTTTTACGTCATTTCAAAAGCTGCCCCGTCGCGGGGGCTCTTTTTCGAATAGATCACGCGGCAGGGGAGGTCAAGACCGTCTAGACTGATATTGAGGCGCTGGGAATCGACCGAGTATCAAGTGGGGAATCGCGTTTGCCCCTTCGCAACTTGAAGTCGTTGACTGTGATATCTGTCATTCATTTTTAAGAAAATAATGAATGTTACAGTCAGCGGAGGAACCAAGATATTAACCACCCCAACCATCTTGCTTTCAAAATTATTATATTATCATTTCAAATTATGAACCTTCGAGCATGAAAAAAATATTTAAACCCCCTAAAAATTTGGTGGTTTACGTTTCAAGGTACTTAGAATCCGAAATGCATTAAAAACGCTGCAAACTATTACGCAACGGTTTATTATTTACCTATATACATGCTCCTCCTGCGTAGATCACTGTTTTCCGTGGTCAGTACCCTTGAGATTTCCCAGGAAAGCCCTAAATCGAATACTGGAGCCGGCCCGGGAATTAAAGTTTCATACAAATGCGCGGGATGCAATAATTCAATCATTCGTCGTTCATCATTTTTTGCAGTTATTCATGAAGTTCAAGGTAAATAATAAACCGTTGTGTAGTATATAGTAGTTGCCCTTCTGCGTAGATAGTATAATAAACCGTTGTGTAATGATTTACCGTTGTGTAGTCATTCAGCCTTTGTGTAATAATTTACCGTTGCGTCGTAATTTACACAATAATAAATCGTTCTGTAATGATTTACAAATAATAACCGTTGTGTAATAATTTACCTATATAGATGCCCTAACTCGAGTATTGAGCCAGCCCGGGAATTTCATTTCATAATATTGTTATTATTCATGAAACATAAAGTTTATTCAAGTTACAAAAGCACCTATCAACAAAATCCAATGAGCCATCATTTTTCAAACGAAATAATATCGCAAAACAACCAACTCGACTTCATACTCCGTGAATATAATCAGGTGCTCCCTAGCAATGATATCTGGGCTGAATGCATACAATTTCATTACCCTCCTGTTGAAGAACTCTGTCGGTGCCAACTTCTGGGCCTTACTATGAACGAACGGCTGGACGTACAATGCTCGCGGTGGTCTCAAAACACTCTCAAGTTCGAGAGCTACCTATATAAAAATTTTCAATAAATCGAGATAATGGCGTCCTGGATATTTCAACTCCCCTATTTTTCACCCCTTAGGGGTGACAGACTAACGCCGAGCTTCGAGGACCAACTAGACCCCAAATGGAACCTATAAACCGAATTTCGTCAATTTCGGTTCATGGTAACTAAGAAAAGTGTAAAGCACGGCGTACGGCGGACGGACAGAAATTTTGTTATTGCATTTTCGGATCCTACAAACCTTGAAAGGGAAACCATTAAATTTTGAAGGGGGGTATACTTTTTTTCATGCTCGATTCCAAAGGTTCTTTATTGAAAATAATAAACCAAAGTGTCTGTCTGTCCGCCGTAAGCCGTTCGCCATGCGCCGTACTTTGCACTTTTCTTAGTTACCATGAACCGAAATTAATGACATTTGGTTTGTAGGTCTGGTTTGAGGTCTTGTTGGTCCGCGCAGCTCGGCGTAATGCCAATTATATCTAAGGGGTGAAAAATATGAGTTGAAGTATCCAGAGCGCCGTAGCTCGGAAACGTTAATAAATGCTCTATTCTAAAGGTTCCGTTATAAAAAATAACAAACAAAAGAATGTATATTTTCGGTTCAAACTTTTATTTGCTTCAAGTTCCTTTTATTTGTTAAGGGGGGGGGGGGGGGGGCTAGAAGGATTGGAATTCTGAAGAGTTAGTAGAAACCCCCTAGAGAGCGGTAATATGATCCAGTCGACCCTAGAACTGATTTCTATTGGTTCTTATAGGAAATTTCACCCCAAATATGCCTATCCTATATACCGATTATATACGTACCGAATATACCTATGAGGTATCCGAATTGTCATGGTACTCTTACAATATACCACTCCAAATTGTACATATAAGATTGCTACTAATAAAGACGAGGAGAAGGCGAGCTGCGTAATGCAAGGGGGCAAAGCCAGGTAGCTCTCCCTCCAGCGATCCCTCAATGGCTTACAGCCGTAGTCGTCGGATGACCGGGGGAGGGTAGAGGCGCCTTTGTAAGGCGCCCGGCTTGCCCAGCTCACCATTCTACCGATCTCACTTGAACCAGAGCTTTCTCTCACTTACCTTACCCATCTCTCTAACCTCTTTCTCAACAAATTCCCAACGTGGTGATAAACCTTTCTGGCGTAGCCAATGTGGTGATAAACCTTTCTGGATATTAGCTACCTAATACCCGACATCTCCTTCTCAAATCTCATCTTTCCAACCTCACCTACCTCAAATTTACCATCACCACACGAATATACCTCATATTCATAAGCAAACATAACCTGTTGCCGCGTTCCCCTCCTCCCCATTCCCCCAAAGCCTCGTTTTTCTACATTACTTGCCTTGGTACGAGTAACATCTAAAAATACAAGCATAATTCTATTACCATACTTTCCGAGGGAGGCCGTCGAGAGAATTCTGATGATGATGCCCTTACATAGAAGCGCTTGTCCCCAATATTCAACCACCTATAGTAACGACGAACTCCTCCGGAAGGTATGGTAATACTACTTACGCTAGCGGAAATAACCCTCCAGATTTAATACCAAACATAATTATGGTTATTTGTATTTGAGTGAAAGTTGTTAAAGTCGAATTCAGGAGTGTCTTAGATTTACAACTCGGATCAACTAGTGGCGTTAATCCGAGGTTGATTCAGAAACCCGTAAGCTCGAGGTACATGACCCGGATTAGTTCTTGACCCACAACAAAGTAGGAGTTATAGACGCACAAGATAACCTACTCTGCCAACCATAACAAGTCGGGTTCGCTGAGCAGGCAAAAAGTTCCGTTTTCAAAATTCGACTGTTTTTGAAATTCAAAATCGAGTTACCTACTCTTGACTCCGATTAGTTGATGAACTACATCAAACTGGGGAATCACTATCATAAAATACCTACCTTGGAATTCGGGTCAAAGTACTGATGGTTTTCATCACGAGGTGTTCGACTATCACGAGAAATTTACCATGGTGGATGAATACTCAGCTTCACGTACGTACCTACCTTCAGTTTCAACCAAAATGCTCTACTCAGTACTGACCTACTTTTTTGGTTTGTTATTTTTAATAATGAACCATTGGAATAGAGCATTAAAAAAAAATTCTAACCCCCCCACCGCTCAAAATTTATGGTTTACGTTTCACGGTATGTAGAATCCAAAACTGCAATACAAAAATTTCTGTCTGTCCGCCGTAAGCCGTACACCGTACTGGCCACTTTTCTTAGTCACCATGAAACAAAATTGATGAAATTCGGGTTATAGGTTCCGTTCGGGGTCTAGTTGGTCCTCGAAGCTCGACGATTCAGTCATTTCACTGTCAGTCATCTCTAAGGGGTTCAAAATAGGGGTTGACATTTTCAGAACGCCGTAGCTCGAAAACTTTCGATTGAAGGGTATGGTTTTTTTTACGTTATTAAATTTGTCTTGAGCTAAACAATTGTTCGAGACCACCCGGAGCATTGTACGTCCAGCCGTTCGTGTGCTCCAAAAAGCTTCGTCAACACGATCGTGAATCAAACGGTATAAATCCGGCCTGGATATCATAACTACGGAGCACCTGATTATAATCAAGGATGGCTGTATGAAGTCGAGTTGGTTGTTCTGCGATATTATTTCATTTGATGGTTTTGTTGGTAGGTACTTCTGAAACTTGAACAAACGTTGAAGTATTATTGATGGGTAAATTTATTACACAATGGTAAATTATTACACAACGGCAAATTATTACACAACGGTAAATTATTTCATAACGGTAAATTATTACACAACGGTAAAGTATTACACAACGGTTCATCTACCAAGAAGGGGCTGGATTTTGTTGATCGGTACATCTGAAACTTAAACAAACGTTGAAGTATTATGATGGGTAAATTTATTACACAATGGTAAATTATTACACAACGGCAAATTAGTACACAACGGTAAATTATTACACAACCGAAAATTATTACACAACGGTAAATTATTACATAACGGTAGATTATTTCACAACGGTAAATTATTACACAACTGTTCATCAACCAAGAAGGGGCTGGATTTTGTTGATCGGTACTTTTGCAACTTTAACAACTGTTGAACTTGAATTGATGGGCGAGTTATTACACAACGGTGCATTATACTACTTGACCATAGAAAACAGTGATCAAAGCAGAAGGGGCATCTATTTCACTCCTCATCAACAATTTTCCTTCAGAAATTCATTATTTGCGTTTCTTTTTGCCGTTGTTGTTACTGCTCGTCATCGACAGAATTGTTTTAGCAACATTTAACCCGTGTTTTAGATAGGTACCTAGTAACGAGTACGGGGTTAGGTACTAACCTACGGAGGGTCTGCGATTCACATAATATGTATAGAATAGTACATATTGTGTTATATAGAAGGGTTATCTATACGAAGAGCTGTGATCTGTAACAGAAGGGTATTCTGTACAAAATAATAAACCGTTATGCAGGGATTTGCAGCGTTTTTTCCACATCAAACAGGATGTTTTAACTCTAAGCCCATGAGCTCATTGAAAGAGTTGCGTCAACTCAGAAAGATGGGAGTCGAAAAACTCGCACTCAACACTAGCGGAAGTGAAGACTGAAGAGTTGTGCTCCCCTATATAATTAAGGTGGACACCTTGCCGTGGATTACAGGGTCCGTCTACAAACCTATACCTACTATCCTTCTCTACCTCGACAAAGGCTTCTCTCATCCGTGTGAAGATCGTAATGTTTTGAGATTCATGAAAATTCTCCTTCTCTCTCTCTCTCGTTTCCCAAAGACTGACGCGTTTCCCAAAGCTTTTTTATTGTCATTCCGCGGTTCCTTCGAACGTCGTCTGCGTTCACCAAATCATAGGTGAAGTGGTGTCCCATCCCGTAAAGTAACGTCCCTATATCTACGGTTTACCCCATATTCTGCGGTCATGGTTCAGAGACACGTACTCTACCATCTTCTTGGAGGTCCACTGTTATTAGATAGGTACCAATCCAGTATCCTTGTCCTTCTTTTCTTTCGATACTTCCGTATTCCCAAAACATTCTATACTTTTTCCTTAGGGTTAGTTGGGGTGATTCGGAACAACTGGAAATGTTGTAGGTATGTATTTGGAGATTTTTGTATCAATTTCAATAGATTTTTCCTTGAAAATTCATCAAATCCTCTAAATTTGTGTAAGGAACGCAATGTTAGGCATTCATTGCCCTTAAATGTGAAGTTGACATCGGAATCAACATTATGTGAACGAAAAAACTGAATATTTTCTGAGTGGTGGCCCCTGGGGGTATTCCGTTTACTGATTGCTTCCTATTTTATTTAGAAATCGGGAATATCAAAGCAATATTATTAGCAAACCGCCACCCACCAAACGCCCTACGTTTGAACTATTTAAGACTCGATTATGAACGTTGCACCTCCGTTGTCAACAACAACTGATCTCATTTAAAACTTTCCTCTCTATATGAAATTAATGTTCTTCCCTATAAAATTCCGGCGCGAAACTATAGTTTTCTACGTGTACGGCATCGCGTGTCGGTCCCCTCCTTACAATAATTTCCATAAGGTTGAATGATAATGAGCAGTCGGCTCATATGTGCAAACAACGACCGCACGTAGTCACAACCTCTTTAATATTACACAAACGGAACGATGAACAGTTTTGGAATAAAGACACGAAATAGTAAAATGTCTCTGTTAGCATACCCCTCCCCTTCCATCATTACCGAGGGCCCCGTTGTTGGTTATCAATATTTTCGATGGAGTATTTTTCTAGCGTTACCTATAATCTAGGAACGAAGACGAGGCCCATAAATAAATCAGATGTTCTCTACGCGTCTGAGAAAACCTTTCTTTTGTGTTACTCAAACTATCGGCGGCGTTCATAAATTTCGCATGCGCCTGATTGCACAGGGGCGCAAGAGGGTGATGAATTTTTCGTTTCGATCGTGATCCAGCACAGGCGATTAGTTTGTTGATTCGGCTAAATCTGTGTACTATGTAATGTTTAGGTAGACGAGATTGTTTTATTCAGGTTGTAATGCTAGGGAGGTCGACACATATTCGGCTCTGCTTCCACAAGGTAGTGATACAATATTATGTTATTTTGCTGATCTATACTTCAGTAGAACCTAGTGGAAGATGATAGTGAACACCCCTTCACACACCCCCTATCATAGCTCCTAATTGAGGCTGATATTAGTGTGGTAGTTGGCGTTCGAGAAACTTTGATTTTAAAATCCAAATGCATTCATCGAATATTATATTCGGACAGTGATGGTGTAAATATGAAGTTATTTCAGCTAATTTTCGGGGGGAAGACCGAATTTCAACGAAACTGACATGTATGTTTTTTTGTGAGACAAAAATAGCTGAAAATCGTCGCAGTAACATCTCACCAACAGTACTTCCAGATCGTTTATGGACTGTAGTGGATCCAACGATTTTTTGTTGTTGGACACCAAGCACCCAACCTCCTCGGACGCTGTTGGTACATCGTCCATTTCTATCTAGTAAGTCACATTTTTTCCTTCAAATAAAGCGGCACTAATGGTTACCACCACTAATCGTATATTATTATACATAATATCAAATCAGGAAGGAATACATTTTGAATGAGTGAGTTCCTACACAGATGTAAGCACAAATAAACTCTAGTAGATAGTAGACACACATCAATATCATTGTTTACTCGAAGCAGTGATGAAACAAGGAAACCAAATGCCTTCCAGGTCGGCGTGAAGGGTCATCGGAGAACGTCCAGCTATGGAGATGAGATAAGCTTCTTGAAAACTCTCGGCGAAATCTGCTGCCCTCAGCAGAGCGACAACGGAACGACCCGACTTGGATTTGAGTGACTCAATCTCTTAAGGGCCATCTTCTATCACCGACCTGGAAAGGCCATCTGACAGTTCATAAACAAGAAAACTACCTCATCACGCTATATTTAGAGAGTTTAAGACCCAATTCAACTATGGCAAGATCTCCGTCGTTTTTGTTCGGGGCGTTGAAGTTGGAATATTCTTGCTCAGTAAAAATCAGCACAAAATGTGACTATCTAGTGAAAAAAAGGCAAGTCGTACTTGATGATTTGGATCTACATCATGTACCTGCTTGAGCTCAATTATCTCATCCGTATTCTGATCGTTTACGGAAATTGCTCGACAAGGCATTTTCTTGTCAAGATTCACGCCTGGTTTAATTTTTATTGAGGCATAGCATCTGATTTTTATGAAAGATCGACACCCAGCATTTACTTGTAATAAATAATATTTTAGGAGGATCCCCTGGTGTTTTTGTGAGTTTATCGAATTCTTAAGTGTAATTATTGTTATTAAGTGTAATTATTAATGTAATTATTAAGACTATTGAATAGACTATTGAGTTAGGTATGAATATAGGTAGGTACCGTGATAATTTCGCTAATACCTAAGTACCTACAACTGCCTCACCGCTATAGCTTGGGACGAGGGGCGTTGAGATTCGAACCGACGCGACGACCGCAGTCACCGTCCCAATCCCCTGCAGCAAGTATAATGCGGCCACCGGCTCACTCCATACTATCACTATTATGAGGTTTTGGGAATGTCTCGCTTAATCATTATAATAATTGGTAGGTACCTACTTACCAACAATGAAAATAAAATGTATCAGTAAAACCAGTCTTGGAATTATCCCTAGATCCATGTTAATACCGGGATTGGAAAATCATGGAAAGGGTTGCTATTCTAGTCGTGACACTCGAGTCAGTAAAGTCGTCCGTTGTGACGAGCTATACGCGTTACAAGAGCCGAAAAAATAGGTGTTGCTCCCAATTTATCGTATTAGACCTTTGGTAAAAGGAATACTATGTTCATTTTAATGGGGCCTGAAGCAGTCGGACTGTGACAGCCCACTTCTCCCTGTTCACTCGCCTGTGTAATCGACGCCTTCCTGACTCGCGCACGGCTGCGCTAAAAAAAAACCTGAGCATTAGCATCATACGATGTACCTACTTATACCTACCTACACCCGCCACTCACTGAACTAACATTCAGTACAATAGGAAATTTCTTAATTTTTTGGGTAATTATTCTCAATTCTGTATGAGCCTTGTCACAGAGTGCACTGAAGGTATTCATACCTATTAGCTACGTACCTGCTTGCCCCTGGCTTGAAAAAAAAAATACAAGAATCTTTTGCATTCTTGAAAGACAGAACATTGTTCCGCCTAATGACTGGAGAACAGGTTATTTGAGTGAAACGAAATAAATAAATTATAGTCACATTTTAGAATTTGTGCATACAAATAGAAACGAAAATAGAGCGAAAGAATGTTTGAGTTTGATTTCGAGAGCAATGAAATTTGAGTACCCAACAATATGAACTCTCAATAAACCTCATCTATTTAATGAAATGGCCTGAAGCAGCAACCAGAAAACAAGTGAACATCATCATACTTGGAATCACATGAGCTGACTCGTCTTCGAAGACAAATGATTTTCCAACTGGACAACGCCCTAAGAAAAAAAAGCCCTTATTTAGCTTTTTCTGTACCGACTATCGATTTTTGTGGACCGTCGATTTGGAGCGAGCCCAATTTGATGTCTGTAACAAATTAAACCTATTAGGTACCTACCTCCTATATGTATAATCCGAAAAATAATACTATTGCAAGTTCTTCCACAACACCACCATTTTCAGTATTTAAATACCTAACACTACACTTACATTTAAGTCTACATCACTGGTTAGTACAATACAAATGGAACAACAATACCTAATTACCTCTTCTACAAAAGTAATAGGCATTGAGATGTAGATTCAGATGTAATGGGCAGTTTGCTCCAATATGAAATTTTTCAAAACCCGCCTGTAAAATTTTGCTTCTCTTGCAAAAATGTAGGCGGTAGGTAGCTGGGAACTGACTCCCTTGGTTTGGATTATGCGTTCACTTGGAAACAATGTTCTATTTGCACTTGAGCGATCGATTTTGGAAATGAGGATCAAACGACCTAGTTTTGTCACATGTCGACACTACAGTTCTGAGAATTCGTTCAATAGGTAACGATACGATGGAGGTGGGGCGTAGCGGCTGGACCAGATGCGGGCTCTAACGATGATGAAAGGTTTAGGTCTCTCGTGAACACCGTGTAATTTGAAATAATTTCCATAGCAACTGAGTTTCCCTTCGGATCGTTGTTAGATTCGTCGGATGTATTATAACAGATTTGAACGGGAAGGGTTGTAGGTAGCGGAGTAAGGGCGTAATGGGCGTGTAAAAACGATTTTTAGTTGAAAATTAAGTCGAGGAAGTGGAACATGTGGGGAGCGTCATGCGTCTGGCAGACAGGGTTTGTGGAGGTACCTAAGAGGGTTGGGGGTGGAAATGAGAGCGTGAAGTACCAAGTCATTGAGAACGAACAGAAGGATGGCTGGCCTCAATGGGAATCTACCAATTCAAACATGTACGAAGCAAAAAACTTTGATTGAAAACCACCGACTGCGCCACGATGGCAGCAGTTTTCGAAAACACAAAGTGGGTCAAATTTGAGTTTGGTGGTCATGAATCGCTAATATTTATAACTAAAAACGCTGCAAATTATTACACAACGGTTTATCATTTTCCTGTATAGATTCCGTTCTGCGTATAAAACTTAATTCCAATTAGCGTAAAACCCTGATTTACTAGTCATTTTGGTTTATTATTTTCAATAATGAACCATTGGAATCGAGCATGAAAAAAAAAATTCTTACCCCCCCTCAAAATTTGATGGTTTACGTTTCAAGGTATGTAGAATCCAAAACTGCAATAAAAATATTTCTGTCTGTCCGCCGTACGCCGTACGCCGTACGGGCCACTTTTCTTAGTTACCATGAAAAAAAATTGATGAAATTCGGGTTATAGGTTCCGTTCGGCGTCTAGTTGGTCCTCGAAGCTCGACGTTACTGTGAGTCATCTCTAAGGGGTTCAAAATAGGGGTTGAAATTTTCAAAACGCCTATACCATTTTTTTACGTAAATATTTTTACGGTTTTAAATAGTTCTTGAACTTGCGAGTTTTTTAAGACCATCCGGAGCATCGTACGTCCAGCCGTTCGTTCACAGTAAGGCCCCGAAGTTTGCACCGACAGGCATTTTCGACTCCAGTGTGAATGAAATTGTATACAATTCAAACCAAATCTCGTAACCAGAGACGCGCCCACAATAGGAATTTGTGAATACGGCCAATCATTGGTAGGGATCACCTGATTATATTGGCGGAGTATGAAGTCGAGTTGGTTGTTCTGTGATATTATTTCGCTTGAAAAATGATGGCTCTTTTGGAGTTTGTTGGTAGGTAGTGAAACTTGAACAAACGTTGAAGTATTATTGATGGGTAAATTATTACTACGGTAAATCATTACTCAACGGTAAATTATTACACAACGGTTCATTATACCATATACATACGTAGACGGGGCTGGAGTTTGTTGGTAGGTACTTTTGCAACTTTTTTCACTCCTCATCAACAATTTCTTTTCAGAACTTCATTATGTGTGTTTCTTTTTGTTAGGTACTGTTTGTCATCGGCAGAATTATTTTAGCAACATTTAACTCGTGATTTAGGTAGGTACCTAGTAACGAGTACGGGGTTAGGTACTAACCTACGGAGGGTCTGCGATCTACATAATTATGCATAGAATAGTACATATCATATTATATAGAAGGGTTATCTATACATAGAGCTGTGATCTGTAACAGAAGGGTATTCTATACAAAATAATAAACCGTTGTGCAGGGATTTGCAGCGTTTTTTGCTGTGGATACCTACCTGCACAGGCGCAGACACCAAAAAAATGCCCCCAGAGTCAAAGCATAAACTCTCTAACGTTCGGCAAGACAGTTACAAAAATAGAGAAGATTAGCGCAATAATTTTTTTTTTGACATTTTATGTCTTTACTTTGCTACATAAACTCGAAAATGAAACGCGGGACATGCAACGGAGACATGCAACGGAAACAACGACACGAAAATATTTCTGATGATTTTCGCTTACAACCGATTCGTTGCTACGGAACTTTATCTTCGCCAGTTATCATCGTACAAAAATCGTTCACCACTCGTTGGATAGCTCTCGATTTACCTAACCATACTACGTTAACCACTGCGGACTGCGTGGCCAACAAGCTGCGGTATGAGCGTGATTGTTTAAATGAATGTTTACGTACATAATACAGTGGAGTCCGGCTAATCCGAACTAATTGGGACTGAAGGCTGTTCGGACTAGGTGATAGTTCTGCGACAATTAAGTACGAAGTACTTGTTTTTAAATTGAAACGTGATTCTTTGTCATTTGTGACCGCCCAAGGACAGAGTTTACCATTCGTTGGAAATCTTGACCAAAACAATTAAGTACGAAGTACTTGGTGTGGGTGCGGGAGGGGGCGCTAAGACATAAAATGTCCCTCGTGGTTGCGTACTTGTACGGAAGCTGTACCCACCGTTTGTGTTTTTGATATGTGTTTCGGACCAGTAGTGGGAGTAACGGTCCAGATTTGCAACCCTGAGAAACCTGTTTTGTAGTTATTTATGAAGCATAAGGTAAATAATAAGGTAATAAAACGTCGTGTAAGAAACCGTTGTGTAATAATGAGTTAGTGGTCGATTTATGTGTAATTTTTCGTCGCCTTGCCTAATGTTACAATGTCTCTTCATGCCGTCAATGCCTCTTCTATACGATTTTTAGAGTAAGTCCGGGAATCTTTTTGCAAATCACAAAGCCGTTTTGTATAATTTTTGATCACTTTTACATACTATGAGTATGCTGAAAACGATTACTTATACTGTTGAGGCGTGAGTGATCAATCAAGGGTACACTGAGCGTATTTATAATAGTAGGTACCATTACATTTACCTAAACATTACAACATAATAGTAGGTAGGTATGTGTGCAAGTTTGAAAGTACTATTTTTATGGTTAATTCGTCGTTTAGCAGTTTGTTTCACAGTTGTTGTTTTTTTTTATCATACCTTATTTTACCCGATCAACTGTTACTGGATGGTTGTGCAGGTAAACGGCTCCGTCGTTCAATACTTAATACCTCGGAATAGGAGAAGAGAAGGTACCTCCAACCGGTCTCAAGACTGTTTTGTCGAGTTTTTTTTTTTTTTTAACAAGAATGAATATGACTAGCTATTCGCGACTCGGGTGGTTCAATGTAGTCAAAATGCCTTGAAGTTTTTAATACTTGCGAATTATACGTTTAATGTTGCTTGAAAACTTCTCAAACCACCTGTCATGCGATAAATCGTTTTATTCGATACCTCACCTTCCTGAGACTCACTGATAATTGATCGATACCCAAAAGAAGTTATCAACTGGGAGGACGTAGAGCTTTCGGATCCCGTATGGTGTGTTCACCTGAAAAATTCACTTGTTAGGTGATGAGGCGTTTTGCCTAATTACGGCAGTGCTATACCGAAGCTGCTTACCGGAATTCTATTTTTCAATGGAAAACTGAACCTGGCTCTCAAGGACATTTCGTCGACGGACACCAGCTACTGCCTCGTAATAGAGAGCAGTATTGTGGACAGTTTTACTAATGCAACTGTTGGACAGGTGTCCCACATCCCCGCAACGATGAGGACCATTAGAATCCTGCGTGCCAGATGTCACAAGTGCCAAGGACCACATTTCGTTCCAAACTGCTATTTCCTCCAACTGCCTTCGCTGGTTCGAAAAGATCTGAGTTGAGAACGTCGAGTGACAAATTGTCGTTTAGTGACCTAGTCCCTCTTACTAGTAGCTTCTGTGAACTTGCAGAACATAGTATTAATATTGGAAGGACAAATCACAGCTGCATAATCTCAGATGACCGTCCGTTGAGACTGTAGTTTATCCATCAAACTATGTGAAATACCCACTGTATTCGACCTCAGTAGACATATCATTATTCACGTCCGACATATGTCAGCGGACGTAACGATGGGATTGTGGTAAACTCAATTAACTTTCTAATAAATATAATCACATCTGCTTTCTGCACGAACATAGACTCGATGGTAGGTACCGAACCGGCGCTACTTCCCCCGCTGTCGCTAGAGTGCAGTCACTGAAAAACCAAAACCAGAGGAGTCGCGTTATCGCACTGTTGTTTGTCAATAATAATTGTTTTATTCAATTCTGTTTCTTTCAAGTTTTGGCAAATCTGGTCTTTTGGTTATTGTTTTCAGTAACGAACCTTTGAAATCGAGCAGCTTGCCTGCAAGTTCTCTCAATAAGTTGACACACATCTTCTATGATAATTTGTGATTTTGATGTTCCGTAATGATTATTTAGGTACCCTATTTGAGGTTGTTTTTAAGATTAGGAAAATGGGCTGTCTCTCAAATTAAGTCTGTTTTTATGATTTTTGATACTGAGTAGGTAAAAGAAAAAGTTTAAAAATGTTACCTATTGTGATAGCATGAATGTGATACTTCAATGTTTGTTTCCTACATAGATCTGTTTTACGTACTACTTACCATGTCCATACTATGATTAAAGCTTAACTGTAATAGTAAAACTAATTTAATTTTTTTTTTTTTTTTTTTACATACATAGGACCTTTAAATTATTTTGTAATGAAACCGTTATTTCTTTCTAAAATGAAGTTCAAAGTTACGACTAAAAACCGCTGCAAATCCCTGCACAACGGTTTATTATTTTGTATAGAATACCCTTCTGTTACAGATCACAGCTCTCTGTATAGATAACCCGTCTATATAATATGAAATGTACTGTTCTATACATATTATGTAGATCGCAGATCCTTCGTAGGATAGTACCTAACCCCGTACTCGTTATTAGGTGCCTACCTAAATCACGAGTTAAATGTTGCCAAAATAATTCTGCCGATGACAAACAGTAAGTACCTAAAATGGCAAAAAGAAACGCACATAATGAAGTTCTGAAGGGAAACTGTTGATGAGGAGTGAAAAAAGTTGCAAATGTAGCTACCTACCAACAAACCCCAGCCCTTTATACGTAGATGGTATAGTGAACCGTTGTGTAATAATTTACCGTTGAGTAATGATTTACCATTGTGTAATAATAATTTACCCATCAATAATACTTCAACGTTTGTTCAAGTTTCACTACCTATCAACAAACTCCAAAAGAGCCATCATTTTTCAATATGAATAATGTCACAGAACAACCAACTCGACTTCATACTCCGTGATTATAATCAGGTGATCCCTAGCAATGATTTTATCTCAGGCCAATTCCCGATTGTTAGCGCGTCCCTGGTGACGAGATTTGGGCTAAATGTATGCAATTTCATTCACCCTGCTGTTGAAAATGCCTGTCGGTGAAAACTTCGGGGCCTTACTGTGAACGAACGGCTGGACCTACGATGCTCCGAGTGGTCTTAAAAACTCGTAAGTTCAAGAACTATTTAAAACCGTGAAAAGATTCACGTAAAAAAAGTTATAGGCGTTCTGAAAATTTCAACCCCTATTTTGAACCCCTTAGAGATGACTGACAGTAACGTCGAGCTTCGAGGACCAACTAGACCCCAAACGGAACCTATAACCCGAATTTCATCAATTTTGTTTCATGGTAACTAATAAAAGTGGTCAGTAGGCTTACGGCGGACAGACAGAAATATTTTTATTGTATTTTCGGATTCTACATACCGTGAAACATAAACCATCAAATTTTGAGGGGGGGGGGGGGGGGGTAGCATTTTTTTTATTGCTCGATCGTTTCTCGGTTCTCGTTTCACTTTGTTAGTTGAAACACATCGCTCCACAAATATCTATGAAAGATCTCAAAGCGTTCCTTTTCACAAATCTCTTGATGTGCACCACTCGAATGGCCGAAATTTATCGAGAATTTGACGAAGACAGCGGAAACGATTTAGTCGCGTATTCTAAGATTCCTATAGTTTTCAGCGGAGACTTCAATCTCGACTTGCAAAAACCAGAGAATTCTGACTTTCTCGACTTCATGCGAAAGTGGTTCGACATGGATCTGAAGAGTGATTCCCGTCTTCCAACAACTCGAAATCACACCACCATCGACTTCAATAACGTAATTCGTACTTCAGCCATCATCGACCCATTTTTTCTCGGTTTTCCGGCGCGGATTGAACATTTGTCGCGAAATAAATATTTAAAAAAAATTTTTGAGCAAAAAAATGGCGTAAAATTAATCGTTATTAAATTATCTGACTGTGGAACCGTAGGTCTACATTTTTTTTTTGTTACAAATGTATACATTTTGTAATGATAATAATTGCATGGAATAAACCAGGATTTATTGAGCGAAAACCCCTACGTGACTCTGAAAATTTAGAAGTTTCGGAAATAGCCGTCATTCGAAGATCATGGCAACAGAATCATAACAACAGCCCATTCTGTTAATACCATTGCATTTTCCCCTCGTTTCCTACGTTATATTACCTATTTCAAACAGCCTTTTATTCTTCTCTCCAATCATTTTTTTCATTTTTTCTGTGAGCTTTTATTTTTTTTTACTTACCTTAGTTATATTTAAGCATGTATTTTTTAATAGCACTCGGCGACAATATATATTTTCTTTGTAATAATTGGAGTGAGCTGTACCAATAAATAAATAAACTAAATAAACAGGAAAACCTGCTCAGCCATTATTTTGATCGCGGATAGTTTTTCATAACAGGCAGCATGATTATATCAGCAGATTTTTAAATCTGGTGGCTTTTAGCTATCTCACAATTTTTAGCTAATTTTTGACCCATATTAACTGTAATAATTTGACCCACTTCTGTGCCGGAAGAATAATATATCGGGTTTTTGATTTTCAGAATGCCGTAGGTAGAAAAATCTAATAGAAGGGTATATGGTTTGTATGTATGCGTTTTTGAATTGAATCCGAATTTGTGGATTTTTTTAGACCTTTATGAAATCGAGTTTGTTGTTCTGTGATATTATTTCATTTGAAGACGGGTGATTATTTTGAATTTTGTAGGTAGGTACAGGTTTGGTGTTCACGACCAAACGAATCATCCGAATCAGGTGGAAATTTGTGAAGGGATTTGTCGAGGGTCCTGAGAATACGTCGAGGGTCCTACTTAGATTCACCGACGATCAGAATTTAAATAATGACCGATTGGAGGGGGGGGGGGGAGTTAAAAGTAAATGGGGGTGGTAGAAAATTGCATAGGTATTACTGTAACTGTAATTCAGCGCTTCCCTAGGGGAAGCACGATGTACCTACCTATTTTCCCCCACAACTTTAGTGTGGGCTTTTTCAATAATTAAAATAGAATGGTTTATAAATGCAATGTAAGTTACCTTTTAGGTTAATGAAATCAACTTCAGGCGAATGCACCGTTTTCTATGAGTAGGTATCTACGTTATTAATGAAAATCAGTACGTATGTGAGATACCTACAAGTTCCATCAAATTCAAACTTATTAGAATATTTCTTCTAATGTACCCGCCAAAATATTTCATAATAATAATAATAATTATTATTATTATTATTAGTTTTTGCTTTCCAAATCCCACTCAGTATTTGATACAGTACCTATTAGAACGATTAAATTATGAAAGAAGGAAGATTCTGAGGACAGGAAAACTCACACCAAAGTATAGTACAAACATCAGAAAAATCTAAATCAGCATCAATATTATCAACCACCGTACCCTAAATTTGAGGAAGAACAGAAAATATATCATTGGAAATAAGCGTTTCAGTTGTGTAAAGTTCCTTCCTTTGAGGGAGATGCGAGAGAAGACCCTGTAAGGGCGAATCATCAATAACTCGGTGGTGGAGTGACTCGGCTCCCGTGTCAATCATTTGGAGAAGAGACTCCTTGGAGAGACCCAGACCAGGACCGCTCCACAGCCAATTAACCTCCAAAGTCCTTTCTACCCTCACATCCTAAGTCTAACCATTAATACTTGGGCAGATACCATTATCATATCCGAGGTATCTCCGGTTCCCATTTACACCTCGGGCCAAGCCCCTATCTGCTCCCAGAATCTCGGGATCGCGGCATCCCAGAAGAGCATTCTCGTTTTCGTGAGCATTTCCTTGTAAATGACGAATCGACCTATGTTGAATGATGAATCGCGCAGGATGATTTGCCATCGTGCGAGTAGGCGTGTGAAATACCTCAATGAGTAACGGGTTGGATTGGAAATGCCATATCGCCGTTGCAAGTGACACTCGAAAGAAGTCGATTACCCTTATAACCGTTTGTATGGCATTTTATCGGAATATTGCAAAAAGATACAAACATTTATGACCGGTCGTCGGAGCGTACCTCCTTATCCGAAAGAATAAGAAGACAATATTGTGATTAGACAGTTTATTGATATCAAAGGAGGTGGCAAAACACCTTCAACAAAATAAGTGATTTTAATCTTGGAATTGAGTGTAAATTTGCTCAAGTTGAATAATTTATTGGTGTCACAAGAAGTTTTTAAATGACCATGACTAAAGACAAACTGGGTTACTAAGTAGGTATTCAAAGTTCCGTCCACTTCATTTAGGTACCTTTTAAAACGAATGAGGAGTATGTACCGGAGTGTACTCATGCATATGTTATGAAATTTGATGATTTTACGCTGTTAACAACTGATCTTCTGATATTTCCTTTGTTCCAAAAATTACTGCCTAACTGGTGTCACGTCACAGTGTGAAGTTCTTCTTCCACGCCGGTGGTTTATAGTTGTCCGCGGTGACATCCTTCGTCATCAAATCTTCATAAATTTTAAATAAAATATCTATATAACAACTGCAAATGTTTGGGTAGGTACCTGTTTAATAACTTAACTAAGCACGTACTTTCAAATAAAAACTTTTAAACAAATTCTTAAGTGCCCGTCATTTTATGAAACGGCCCATCATAATGTCATTTGATGGCGCATGCGCAGACGTGGATTACTCCCGTCTTGATAAAATTCCTAATCTGGGTAGCTAACCAAGACGCTAAACATTATTACACAACGGATTTTTAATTTCTTTTTTTCACAACGCATTTCTCTGTGGTCAATGGCTACACTCGTGCTTCCCCAAGGAAGCGCCGAATTAAAGTTGCATTAATACCTTTGCATTTTTCCTCCGCTCCCATCTCAGGCGCCATTTCGGCCCCACGGAGCACGTCATCCGGTCATTTTTGGGTTTATTATTTTCAATAATGAACCCTTGGAATCGAGCATGGAAACAACGTTTGTAGCCCCCCCCCCCCTCCGCAACACACCCACAAAATTTGATGGTTCACGTTTCAAGGTATGTAGAATCCGAAAATACAATGAAAAACGCTGCAAATACCTGCACAACGGTTTATTATTTTGTATAGAATACCCTTCCGTTACAGATCACAGCTCTATGTATAGATAACCCGTCTATATCATTTATGATATGTACTATTCTATACATATAATGTAGATCGCAGACCCTCCGTAGGTTAGTACCTAACCCCGTACACGTTACCTATCTAAATCACGAGTTAAATGTTGCTAAAATAATTCTGCCGATGACAAACAGTACCTAACAAAAAGAAACACACATAATGAAGTTCTGAAAAGAAATTGTTGATGAGGAGTGAAAAAAGTTGCGAAAGTACCTACCAACAAACTCCAGCCCCTTCTACGTAGATGGTATAATGAACCGTTGTGTAATAATTTACAGTTGAGTAATGATTTACCGTAGTAATAATTTACCCATCAATAATACTTCAACGTTTGTTCAAGTTTCACTACCTACCAACAAACTCCAAAAGAGCCATCATTTTTCAAATGAAATAATATCACAGAACAACCAACTCGACTTCATACTCCGCCAATATAATCAGGTGATCCCTAGCAATGATTTCATCTCCGCCAAATTTCCTATTGTGGGCGCGTCTCTGGTTACGAGATTTGGTTTGAATTGTATACAATTTCATTCACTCTGGAGTCGAAAATGCCTGTCGGTGCAAACTTCGGGGCCTTACTGTGAACGAACGGCTGGACGTACGACGCTCCGGATGGTCTTAAAAAACTCGCAAGTTCAAGAACTATTTAAAACCGTAAAAATATTCACGTAAAAAAATGGTATAGGCGTTTTGAAAATTTCAACCCCTATTTTGAACCCCTTAGAGATGACTCACAGTAACGTCGAGCTTCGAGGACCAACTAGACAGCGAACGGAACCTATAACCCGAATTTCATCAATTTTCTTTCATGGTAACTAAGAAAAGTGGCCCGTACGGCGTACGGCGTACGGCGGACAGACAGAAATATTTTTATTGCAGTTTTGGATTCTACATACCTTGAAACGTAAACCATCAAATTTTGAGGGGGGGTAAGAATTTTTTTTTTCATGCTCGATTCCAATGGTTCATTATTGAAAATAATAAACCAAAAAAGCAGCAAATTATTACACAAAGATTTACTATTTACCTGTATAGATGCCCCTTCAGCGTAGATCACTGTTTTCTGTGGTCAATATACTCGAGCTCCCCCAGGAAAGCCCTAAATCGAGTGCTGGAGCCGGCCCCGGAATTGAAGTTTCCTACAAATGCGCAGGATTCAATAATTAAATCATTAATTATTTTTTAATTATTCATGAAGCATAAGGCAAATAATAAACCGTTGCGTAATAATTTACGTGTACAGGTGCTCCTTCTACGCAGATAGTATAGTGCACCGTTGTGCAATAATTTACCTTTGAGTAATAATTGACCGTTTTGTAATAATTTGCCCATCAATAGTACGTCAACGGTTGTTTAAGTTGCAAAAGTACCTACCAACAAATTCCACCCCCTTCTACGTAGCTGGTATAATGATCCGTCGTGTAATAGTTTACCGTTGTGTAATAACTTACCGTTTTGTAATAATTTACCCATCAATAATACTTCCAACCAAATAATACAACCAACTCGACTTCATACAGCCATTCGCGATTATATCAGGTGCTCCCTAGCAATGATATCTGGGCCAGATTTATACCGTTTGATTCACGACCATGTTGACGAAGCATTTCGGCGCAAACGAACGGCTGGTCGTACAATGCTCCGGGTGGTCTTAAAAAATTCTTTAGTTCCGTAAAAAAACCATACCCTTCCATCGACAGTTTTGGAGCTACGATGTTCTGAAAATTTCAACCCCTATTTTTCACTCCTTAGAGATGACTGACGGTAACGCCGAGCTTCGAGGACCAACTAGACCCCAAACGGGACCTACAATCCTACATTATTTTCAATGATGAACCTTTGGAATCGAGCATGAAAAAAAATTCATCAATTTTGGTTCATGGTAACTAAGAAAAGTGCTAAGTACGGCGTACGGCGGACAGGCAGAAATTTTGGTTTATTATTTTCAATAATGAACCTTTGGAATCGAACATGAAAAAAAATTTAACCCCCCTCAAAATTTGATGGTTTCTGTTTCAAGGTAGGTATGTAGAATCCGGACAGGCCACCGGTCAAAATCCGAAAACTGCAAAGAACTCACACTTTCAACCACTTCCATACACACGCCATATCAACGCCATTTAGCTAATAAACCTAGAAAATTTTGGATCCATTGACATATTTTGGTTTATTATTTTCAATAGTGAACCTTCGGAATCCTCTACCCTACGTTCTCAACGTGGTGAAAACCAGACAAGAGCTTCCTTCCCAGCACTCAACGTGATGAGAAACGGACGTGTGCTTTTTCCAAAATATCCAACCTGGTGAGAACCGGACGGATATTTCTCCTACCTTCTTTTCCAATATCCAACGTTTGAGAACCGGACGGATATTTTTCCTGCGTGGTGAGAACGGGACGAATATTTTCCTATCCTCGAGACGCATCCAACGAGGTGAAAACCCCCCGGATACGCTCTCCCACTCCTCACTCATAAAACCTCTCTTTCTCAACCTCTTTCTACCTCACCTCTTTCAACCTCACCTACCTCAAACCACGCATTCACCACAGATTGAATGATTTAGGGCTTTCCTGGGGGAAACTCGAGGGTGCTGACCACAGAAAACAGTGATCTACGCAGAAGGGGCATCTATATACAGGTTGAGGTAAATAATAAACCTTTGTGGCAGCGTTTTTGAATATCTGATGGTCGCTCAATGCAATTAGTGGAACAGTGTGACTGTTCTCGATACACTTTTTCTTCCGGTGGAGACGGGATCGGTGAGCGGAAGCCTATTCGATATCCCTTCTTCACCGGTGATAATCTCGCTGGTCTGGGAGGGGGACTCTCGAGGGTCCACCCCCACTGTCACACAAGGATAAGCCCAAAGCCCTCAGAAGGATTCCTTTACTAACAACCTGTCCCTTTGATAATACTGACCTCTATTGCCTTCCCCACCCTCTTTCCCCCCTTTAGTGTCAGTCTAATTAAAATATACTGAGCTCATCAGAAGGCGATTGATGCCCTGTCCCAATTGACAAGTCCCAATAGTTGTTCCATCCTACCGATGGATTTTGATCACCTAGAGAGAGGTTGCCCAGATGAGCACAATTCACTGGACAACAACGTCTGACAACTTAATCCGCCAATACTCGTATGTAGGAGCTTTGTTCTCCACCAGTACATATTATTGAGGTAGTACCATTACGATGGAGGTTAGTCACCTTGAAGTGGTTCAGATTTCGTTTCCGGAACCAGAAATTCATACTAATTTTCATTCCCCCTTTTCCCTCTCATACTTCTGCTAGTCATGTGGGGAGGAGTGTGACGGAGTGGCTGTTATCTAGTTATTTTTTCTTCCGGTGGAGACGGGGTCGCTTGGTGAAGCCTACTCGATATCCCTTCTTAAGCGGTGATAATCTCGCTGGTCTAGAAGGGGGACTCTCGATGGTCCACCCTCACTGTCACACTCAGTCACAGTAGGACCCTCGATATATTCCCAAATTTTCATCGAAGTTGGATGGTTCGTTTGGCCATGGACAACAAACAAGGTTGTAAGTACCCATCAACACAATGTAAAATCTTCGTTTGGAATTATACAAAACCGTCATAAAAACAATAGGTATCTTTCTATTGAAAGTTTCCGAGCTACGGCATTTCGAAATTGTTAACCCCTATTTTTCACACCGTAGAGATGGCTGACAATAATTCCGAGCATCGCAAACCAACTAGACCCCAAATGGGCCCTACAAACCAAATTTCATGATAACTAAGGAAAGTGCCAAGTACAGCGAATGGCGGGCGACAGAAATTGTTTAATTCCATTTTGTATCCTACGTACCTTGAAAAGTAAACCATCACATTTTGAGGTGAATTAATTTTTTGTTTCTCATAGTTGATTCCAAAATCATTTTTGAAAGTAATAATCAAACCAAAATCATCTCTAATCTTGAAAACTCCATCTTGAAAACTCAGTTTGGTAATAATCGTGCTTTGACAAAAGTTACGAACCGATATGATCGGGAAATGATGAATTTATTATTCAAATCTTTGGCGTGGAAATAGAACAATTTTTCCATACCTCAGTTTTCGCTTAGGTAGATATTTCATTTCAATTTGAATTCTTCCGGTTAATATACCCAAAATTACCAACCACCGTGGAAAGAAGTTTACGATACCATGCCCGTATTACGAACTCTATAACGATATCATCAGTGTCATGACTCATCGAGACGGGCTGTTGGTTCGCTATAAATTGAAACTACTGCCGCCAATTATTTCCCGAACGCACGATATGGAGGAGTGAATAACCCCCGGCACTACACAAGTCCTTAAAGAGAAATAAAAAGGTAGAGGAGGCCTTTGGAGCTATCCGATTCGTTAAGATACAGAATGTCATGATGGCTGGAAGCTGGAAGGAGAGCAGATATCAAAAGAGTGTTCGAATCAACTAGAACCCGAAGAGAGGTGGAGATGGATTCTGGACTAAGAAGACGTCAAGGCTGTGGCTATTGTACCTATGTAAATCTTTTTCCTCCTTGCTCTTTAGGGATCTTATTCAAGAGGGGGCCCCAACCAGGCAGACAGAAGAATGACTTGAAGAACACCCCTGGCTTGCCCCCTGTCGACTCAAGTCTTTCTTATTTGATAAATATTAGCTGTGAGGGATCTTTCCCGTAGCTTGAACCCCACCGCTCGCTATTTATATTCTATATCGATTCTTTTTTCGAGTGATGACGAAATAATGTGGATGACTAGGCAGTAATTAGGAGTTCCACAAGGTAACACTATAGCACCATTATAACGAATATCGCCGCATCAGATGCTTCCTTATTAGAAGTATTACTGGTTTCCAGACGTGAATTGTGGAAATTTCACAATGTGCGCCGACGTACGTATTTCCTATAGGAGGATCTGAAACTTAGCAATTTTTTACAAATCCGAACGCTGTAAAATCTGTAACTAATGACAGGTTCTTCTGAGCTTTTGAATATAGTGGCTCCCTTAGGGAAACTGACATTTCCTTATAAACGACACCTTGTTTGAGAAATTGCTCACAGACAACAAATAATTGTTTGAACTACCAGAGCTGACCGATTGTTTCACAGAGGAATATGTAGGTGTGTATGTGAATAACATCACCATTCCTGATTCACAATGTTCCTCTTCCAAGTATATACAACATGTGTTTTGATATTTTTTGTTGAAAAAGTACTTTCGTTATGAGGTCAGCAAGTAGTTTTAGATATCGCACGTACAGGGTAGACGGTAGTGTGTGTAAATGTTAGAATTTGATCGAAATCAAACATTTGCTACTACCTTCTAACAAAAGACGCCTCCAAATAACCGACAAAAGCTTGGTGACCCTTTTGGAGGTTTCACTGCATTTTGTAAATGCTTCGGACACTGAAAATACCGAACTACTGAGCCTCTTCCCATAGTATGTGAGGAAATTATTTATTTTATGTTACTACTTAGAAGTTTTTTATTTATTTTTATTCCGTCGTCTTTTTTTCTTCATTTCATTCAGCTTCAAATGCGATGTAAGGCAGCCAAGAGTCCAGCGATTATCCAGAAGGCGCGACCGAATCTTCTTCAACGCTTCCGCCAGATGGGGAACCCGTTAAACGGAAAAACCTCCACCGAGAAGATATCCGCGGGAAGGGAACCTCGAAAACGAACCCCGGAGGCCTCCACACTTAGAGATAGATAAGGCATTCCTTTTCTCTGTCCAAGAATTACAACTACAGAAAAACTTCCCTGTGGGCCTCGGAGTTTTTTACTAAAAAGAAACGCGGCATCTGGGAGTTTTGAGTATTCGAAGCCGGGAGCGGAGTATTTCGAACGGTAATAACCGCCTTTGGTTGGACTACCTATTTGTTCTTGAATTTAATAATAGCAGAGTGGAAAAGGACATAAATATATCACCTTCCAGTAAACACGCCCACAGACTCTTGACTCCCTATCACTTATTAAAGCTTTTGATTGCTTCGGAAGGTGATTTAAATTACCGATACCTATTCCCACCAGTTTTATTTTTATTATCGTTCGTTTCTATTTTTTCTCGTTCCGTCGTTCCTTTTATTATAATTTTTCTCGTGAGCGAGGAAGGTTCGAGGGATTGAAATCAATAAGTAATGTTTAAATGGAGGCAGATTATAACACGTTTATAAGTAAGTTATAGAACGGGTTTCCTTTCCGTTCCCTTGCTGTCCCGAAGCTTGATGCTTGACAAGCAGTGAGAAAATAGGTTTCGCAAATATCTATAACGTTCAGTGCACAATGCTCAACTCTTGCGTTTACTTCACACTTCCAACCGGCATTTCTAGCCGTTCGTTCACTAAGGTGTAAGCAATACGCTCAAGTTTGAGCCGATTCTACATGAACGTATATAATTATATTAACCGGACGGAAACACATAAGCTTTATCTTGGCTCTTGTTTTGGTTTCATCTAGTTTCTAGTTATGAGATGCTTTCTGCGACCCCCAAAATATTGTGATTTTTTATATTGTTGTTGTTACGTTTGCTCTAGATGGAGATTGGCAATGTTTGGAGATAGGTACCTACTTGATATCATTCCTTGCATTCCATCTCCTCGAGACCGTTCTTGTAGTAATGGATGGTCATTTCAAAGGCCTACAATACAACTATACAATAAAGGTGTTTATTATACTGAAAAATAATGAGCCGTTATGGAAGAACTTTGAAATACCTATTTTATTCACTAAGATGTAATTTTCAGTATGATTTTGGGCTCCTCTTCAGCTACGCAACGCGAAGAATACCCACCATCCAATTTTATTATTGGTTTATTATTCTGTGAATAATACATCTACCTACGTATTCGCTCAGCAAAAAATTGTATGTCACCCCCTCAAATGTTTTCTTCTACGTTTCAAGGTGCGTAGCTTCCAAAAATGCAATGTCCGTCCGCCGTCCGCCGTCCGCCGTACGCCGTACGCCGTCCTCCGTATCATGCATATTTATCTACATCATTTTTTTGGTCTAAAAAATTCGTTCGCACATGGGCTCCATTTAGGCCCTAGTTGTGTCCCGAAACTTTGCAGCCCGATCGGAATATACCCTGGGGTGTTATGGGTGAAAAATGGGTGTAAAAATAGGTTTTTTGGTGTTTCAGTAAAATGAGCTTTTGAGGTATCTTTTTCCATGTTTTTGAGGGCGAGAAGACCGAATATGTAGTCGATTGTGACCAAAGGTTGAATAATTGAGGTTTTAACGAAGGTTCAGCTACCAAAATTCATTTTTTATGAGTCAAAAACCTGGGAAATTGTCTGAAATCACATCATATTGTATAATAACACTAGAAGTAGTATCAACAGGTGAATCAAGACATTTAAATGGCACTATCAATGATCAAAGGTAATTTGGAAAAAAGAGCGTAATTTATGTTTTTGAGGGCCAAAATCGGTGGAAACCATCAGAAATAGCTATTTCAATTATTGCACAGGATAGAAACAATAAACGAACAGCCAACATTCCTGTAGGTGTGGTGTCCAGTAGAATAATAAACCCATGTGACAAGGACTTTGCAGCGTTTTGGTTTATTATTCTGTGAATAATACACCTATGTAATCGCTCAGCAAAAAATTTTTATAACACCCCCTCAAACTTTTTTCTTTTCCGTTTCAAGGTGTGTAGATTCAAAAAATGCAATGTCCGCCCGCCGTCCGCCGTACGCCGTCCGCTGTATCACGTGTACAGGCTTCATTTTCGATCTAAAAAAGTCGTTCTTTCGCACACATGCTCCATTTGGGCCCTAGTTGTGTCCCGAAACTTTTCAGCCCGATCGGAATATACCCAGGGGTGTTATGAGTGAAAATGTGTGTGAAAATAGGTACTTTTTGCGTTTTAGCAACATTTTGGTAACATGAGCTTTTGAGGTATCGTTTTCCATGTTTTTGGGGACGAGAAGATCGAAAATGAAGTCGATTTTGGCCAAGGAGTGGAAAATTGAGGTTGTACCAGATGTTCAGCTCCCAAAATTGATTTTTTATGAGTCAAATACCTGCGAAATCACCATCAATTTGTAGAATAACATTAGAAAAAGTGTCAACACGTGGATCAAGACGATTAAATGATGGCACTACCAATGATCAAAGATAATTTGAAAAAAAAAAAAAAGATCGTACCTACCTAATTTGTGTTTTGGGGGCCAAAATTGGTGGAAACCATCAGAAATAGCTATTTCAATTATTTCACATGAAACAAACAATAAATGTACAGCCAACATTTCTGTAGAATAATAAACCCCATGTGACAAGGACTTTGCAGCGTTTTTTGTTCTCAGCAAGGTAGTATCTTCGATTTCTTTGAGCGCTGATTTCTGATAAGCTGAATTCTTGGCTTAGTTTGCGCTGAATCGCCATCATTATGAGCTGTACAGAATCATAGTGGAGAACTTACGGGTTGGTTGACCAAGGACCATCTTGGTATCACCGAGTTTTTTTATCTTTGATCCTTTTTGGGAGCAAAAAAAAGGTCGGTATCTTCGGAATATGTACGTGGTAGGTAGGTGGCCCTTACCGCGGCACGTGAATTTTAGCCGAATTTGTGACACGTGGGCCGGTTTCTACACTTCGGTGACACGTAAGCCTCTGAAGCCTGGAAACACCTGGCCTAATTGTTCACTTATGACACTTCGGCCTCTGGGGCCTATGTGACACATAATGATTGTCGCCTAATCCTCTAAATAACCGATAATACTGCATTAAAATAGTTACTGTAGTGACATTGAAAGTGGCCTTACAGCACAGTGCATAAAACTCACTTGCATGGTTTGTTTAGAACAAAACAAAGCATAATGCAGCGGTAAGTGCGCGGTCTTGCAATCAGGCACAACTAACTTGACATGGGTACCTACTGATAATAACCATAATCCAAAGGCACCCTTCACTCCTCGGCTTTGGGAGGGACTGAAATGAATGTAAGGACATGTTGTGGCTCCCAGTGACGCGAACCTGTTCCAATACAAAAATTCGTACTTCCGTTTGGGCCTCTCTAATGCATCTCTAATGCAACCATGATTGAGATCCTTAACTTGTAATTTGGCTAGAAAATTCCTGATAAATGTTATAAGGGACCAACTCGAGTCCATCTTTCACATCCACACAGTATTACAACTTGTTAGCGTTGGACAGTCCATAATGACTCCATGTACATAATTATCACCTGTAGCTATGCAGGTGTGATTGGAACGCAGTTCCTGTGAAATTACAAAATATATTTGAGTTCTATTCAAGCTACAACCGCGCATACTTTCATCGTAAATCAAGTTTGTCGTGAGTCCCTCCCGGGAACACTCCTATCCTATTAAGTTCTCACCAATATCCAAACGCCAAACTAAAGCTCCGTAAATAAAGATATGAGTGGGGACAGGCGACAGAACCCAGGGTTACTCAACCTGGGGCCCCACTACCAGCTCCCAGCAAGGAGCTGGAGGGAGAGGCCCCCAAGTACTATAAAACCCCGGATCCTGGCGCTCAAGCTTCATTCGACACTTCCTCTAACCAGCTCTCTCTTCTCTCTCTTACCTTACCTCCCAGATGATCGGTTGAATACAGCCGCCTGGGAATTTCACCTCCTCTCTCCTCTCTCCTCCTCCTTGTCTAGATGATCGGTTGAATACAGCCGCCTAGACAAGGGACCTCTCCTTTCCTCTCCTTCACCTAGATGAACGGTTGACTACAGCCGCCTAGGTGAAATTCCCTCATCCACCTCTCTCTCCTCCAAAGTCGTAGATGTTCGGTTGACTACAGCCGCCTGCGACTTTTCCTCACCTTCCTTCCACACCACCTCTCTCTCCTCCAAAAGTCGTAGATGTTCGGTTGACTACAGCCGCCTGCGACTTTTCCTCCTTCTCTCTCCTTTACCTAAATTCACTCACTCACCTTCCACGCCACCGTGATGAGAATTTTAAATTCATCACAGTGGTGAACCCGACGTTCACTCAACCTTCTTCCTTCCCACCTTCCCACCTCATGTGTCGCCCCAGTCAAGTAGTTCGGTGTCCCATATTTTAAATTCAAAATTTTAACCAGTCAGTTTAAATTCACAATTCTTGGCCCAACCCTCAACACTCACCTCTCAACTCAACGCACCACCGCTCCCGCCGATTGCGAATTTCAAAATTCAAAACCACGTCAAATTTTTGAATTTTAGTTACAGAAATGGACCCGAACTCACCGACGCCGCCGCTCCTGCGACCAGCTACACTGCAGCCGCCCGCCGCTGCGACATCCGACGCATTGGCCGACAACCCTTTCTCCACGCTCTCCCCGCCGACCTCTGCGACATCGGACACCGCCGCCGCCGCCGCCGCTACGGCCGCAGCCGCCGCCAACGTCATGACGGCGTCCGCTGCGTCCCCTCTGTCGCTGCCCCCCTTCTACACGCACGACCCGGCACTTTGGTTTTTCCAAGTGGACGCAGCATTTTCGGCCGCCAACATCCGCAGCCAGAAAACCCGATATTCCCGGATCATTTCGCTACTGCCCTACGAGATCCTGCTGCAGACCTCTGATATCTCCCCCGACGCCGCCGCTGCGTACGACGACCTCCGCAGCCGCCTCATCAACACCTACCAGCCGTCGAAAATCGCCCGAGTCGCCGCCCTCTCCCAACCTCAACACCTCGGCGACCAGAAGCCCTCCCACCTCTACCGACGGCTGCGACACCAGCTGCAGGGGATTATGACCGCCGACATCGCACGCACGTTCTGGTTACGTGCCCTTCCCCACCCCGTCCAGATGGCCCTAGCCAGCCATCTCGACGGCCCCGACGAGCCCCTCCTACGGCTCGCGGACACCGTGCACGACTTGGCCGCTGCGGCCGCCGTCGGTGAGGTGCGTACGCCGCGCCACCCCCCGCCTTTCCGGGACCGCACACAATCCCGGGACCGCGGCCGGGCACCCTCCCTCGACGGACGTCGACCCCTTTCGGCGGATCGCCGACGCGACTCGTCCGCCGACCGCCGCCGCCGGCGCTCACCCGAGCGCCGCAACGCATCCCCTCCCCGCCAGCGCAGAGGACGGTCCCCAGCAGCTACACGCGCATCCAACTCGGCCCGCCCCACCACAACCGACTACCTCCCTGCGGACCCCCCCCACCGTTGTTTCTATCATGTAAACTTCGGTGGGGAGGCCCGCAAGTGCCAACCCCCCTGCTCCTTCGCCCCTAAGCAGGGAAACGCAGCCGCCCGCCGGTAAATCCGGCGGGCCCCCCTCCTCGCCGACACGGGGGGGACCATGCACATACCCCCCCCGCCCGCATTCACACAGCCACCACCGCCAAGCCACGCTACCCCTCCTACGCCGCCGCCACGGCTGCCAACCTCCCGGCCGCACCTGCAGCGCCGCCAAACCCCTCACCCCACCACAAACGGAACAACCCCTCCCCGCCCGCCACCAGGACAACCAACCTTCCGGCCGCCACTCACGCCGCCGCTACCGTTCCCCCACCCCGGAACGGCCCCTCCACGCCCGCCACCAGGGCAACCAACCTTCCGGCCGCCACTCACGCCGCCGCTACCGTTCCCCCACCCCGGAACGGCCCCTCCACGCCCGCCAACAGGGCAGACAACCTCCCGGCCGCCACTCACGCCGCCGCGTCCGTTTCCCCACCACGGAACGGAACCTCCCCGCCCGCCTCCAGGGCGCAACCCCCTCCGGCCACCACTCAGCCCCGGAACAAGGCGAAGCCTCCTCCTACCAAACCAGCCAAACCCCCTACAGACCCCACCGTTCCCCCCCTCCGGAACAGCAACAAACCGCCCCGCGTCTCCTTCGCGGAGGACCTGCCACCACCACCACACGTCCCTACCTCCGCCATCAAACACAACGCCCTACCGGCCCACCAGCGACTTTTCCTGCGCTGCAGGAAAACTAATGTTCCTTTCCTGGTGGACACGGGGGCGGCGCTGTCGATCTTCCCCAACAACATCCTCCGTCGTCAGGCGCGCTGCTACCGGCAGCTTCTCTACGCCGCCAACGGTACCACCATCCCCTCGTACGGGACGTACCGCTCCTCAGTTCATATGAGCGGGCTCGCGTACGAGTGGGAGTTTACCGTGGCGGACGTGGAGAAGGCGATCCTGGGGGCCGATTTTCTTGCCTATTTCGGTCTCCAGGTCGACGTCCGGAACGCGCGCCTGATCGACCCCGCCACCAAAACACCCATACCCGGATTCATTCACGCCATCAACCGCCCCCCAACACAGTTTGAACGCCTCCTCCTCAACTACCGTCCCCAGCGCCGCCCCTCTGCACACATCTCCACTGTCCAGCACCATATTGAGACCACAGGACCACCCATCACCGCCAAAGCCCGCCGCCTACATCCCCTTCAGTTGTCGAAGACCCGCCAACACTTCGACAAACTCATCGCCGACGGTATCATACGCCCCTCAAAATCCCCTTGGGCTTCTCCGCTCCACATCGTCCAGAAGCCCAATGGGGATATCCGCCCCTGCGGGGACTACCGGCGGCTCAACTCGAAAACCACACCGGACCTCTATAATGTCCCCCACCTGCGTGACTTTTCGTCACATCTCCATGGCGCCACTATCTTTTCCACCCTTGATATTTCGCGAGCGTTCCATCACATCAACATCCACCCCCCCGACGTCCCGAAAACCGCTATAATTACCCCGTTCGGGTTATTTGAATATGTGAAGATGGGCTTCGGATTAAGGAACGCGGCGCAAACTTGGCAGCGTTATATGGACAGTATCTTGCGAGGCCTGCCTTTCGTATTTTGTTTTCTCGACGATATACTGATCGCCTCCAAGACCCAGGAAGAACACCTCGCCCACCTACAGCAAGTCCTCAACATCTTTTCCACCGAAGGCCTCCTAGTCAACACAGACAAATGTGTCCTCGGCCAACCCTCCGTCCGCTGCCTCGGCCACCAAGTATCCTCGGACGGCATCACACCCCTCCCGGACAAGGTCCACGCGATTATTGACTTCCCGCAACCCCGCACGGTCACCGAGCTCCGCCGCTTCCTGGGTATGCTCAATTTTTACCGTAGACACATAAAACACGCCGCTCAACATCAACAACCACTCATACACGCCATCCCCCAACCCTCCAAAAAAAATGATAACCGCCCCATCACCTGGACCCCCCAACTCTCCGCCTCCTTCAAAATTTGCAAACAGGACCTAGTAGACGCCGCTCTATTAGCCCACCCCGACCCTCACGCTCCCCTTTCCATCACTACCGATGCGTCCGATTGGGCCATCGGGGCAGTGCTCCAACAGCACACCGGCGCCACCCCCCAACCCATTGGCTTCTTTTCTAAAACCTTATCCCCCACCCAGAAAAACTACTCTACCTTCGACAGGGAACTCCTCGCCATCCACGAAGCCATAAAGCACTTTCGTGACTTCGTGGAGGGCAGGCAGTTCTCTGTCATTACAGACCACAAGCCCCTGACCCACGCCCTCCTTCAAAATCGCAAGTCCGCCTCCCCGCGTCGCCTCCGGCAGCTCGAGTTTATCGGACAGTTCACGTCCGATATACGATATCTGCCGGGGGCCGACAACTGCGTGGCGGACGCACTCTCCCGACCCACCCCTATCCCGGCGCCGGTGGCGGAGTTACTGCCATTCCCTTCCCCTCAATCCATCAAATCAAAGCAAACTCCACACTCCGACCCTGCCCTCTCCAATCTCATTTCCGCCTCCAAATTGGAACAGCTGCCGCCCCTCGACCTCTGGTGCGACGTGACGGCCGATACACCGCGCCCTTACGTCCCACCGGAGCTGAGGCGGCAGTTGTTCCTCCACTATCACTCCCTTCACCATCCTGGCATTCGGGCTAGCCGGGACCTTATCAAAACGCGGTACTTCTGGCCCCACATGAACACAGATATTCGTAACTGGGTTCTGGGGTGCCAGAGGTGCCAGCGGTTTAAGGTCTCGGCCCACCCCCATGTCCCACCTCAAACCATTCCCGACTCCCTGCCGTGGGAACACGTTCATCTGGATTTAGTGGGCCCCCTTCCCCCGTCCGAGGGGAAAAAATACTGCCTCACGATGATCGACCGTGCCACCAACTGGGTGGAATGCATCCCACTCTCAAACATCACCGCGGACACCGTCGCAACGGCTTTCCTTTCTCAATGGGTTAGCCGTTATGGTTGTCCGCGGACAGTCACGGTCGATCAAGGGAGGCAGTTCGAGTCCGCCCACTTTTCCGATTTACTACGTTCCCTCGGCATCCACAAAATTCACACTACCCCATACCATCCCCAATCCAACGGGAAAATAGAGCGGTGGCACTCGGTCCTGAAGCAAGCCATTTCTACATCAGCAAATTCCCCTTCCTGGACAAAATCTCTCCCCTACATTTTGCTCAGCCTTCGAACATCCGCCCGTCCTTCAGACCAAACTAGCCCCGCACAGAACGCCTTTAAAGACCCACTACGTTTACCGGCCGACATTTTCATCCCAAGCCACACCCCGTCAATTAACAGGGAGCCGCTACACTCCGCAACACCCACAAACGACACCACATATCCCAAACGCTTTTTCACCACCACACACATGTACCTGAAAGAGCCTGGCATCCATAAGACTTTCCGACCCCTGTATGCCGGGCCCTTTCAGGTCATCCGCACAACACACTCCACCGCTACCCTGTTAATTGACGGGAAGCCCCACACCGTGCCATTGGCACGGTGCAAACCAGCCCCAGTCCTCTCCGACCACTCTCACAGCACCAATCCCACACCCAGCCCCACACCACCAACACCACACATCGCCTCCATTTCACCCGCCGGACCCCGGCGTCGCCGCCTCTCTCCGCGACGCCCCGGGTACCGGCTCCCACCGGCTCTTCCCCTTCACCGCCACCCTGGCAGTGAAGGGGCCCCTCTATCAGACTTCACTAGCGTGAAGACTGTTAGAGGGGGTCGCCTCCCTCACTCACACACTTCACACACACACAACCACTCACCACACCCTACACGCGCCCAGGAACCGGCGGACTCTCGCAACCGCCTCCCACGAAGTGACCAAATGTTTGTACACACCCCTGTATCTTCTGTATATACTACTTCACCTTTTGTACATACTCATACAGCATCTGTAAATACTCATCCGCCAACTGTAAATACTCATTCATCCTCTGTACATACTCCATCCTCATCATTGTAAATATTGTTCACCCTCCTCATCTCGCCCTCATACTGTATATACTCTCGCCGTCTCATCCTACTTACTCTACCTTATATTCTACCTTATATTGCCTACCTTATGTTCCACCTACTTATCATCTACCTTATATTCTACCTTATGTTACCTACCTTATATTCTACCTACTTATCATCTACCTACTTATAATCTGCCTATACCATGTACTACTAGTTTTTAAGGACCGCCTTCAGCTCAACCTCTGTTTGCATCGGCCCTCAGCCCCTGTCACTTTGCGCCTTCAGCTCCTCCTCTTGTTTGCCGTAGCCCTCAGCTCCTGTCATTTTGCGCCTTCAGCGACCACCTCTTGTTTGCCGTAGCCCTCAGCTCCTGTCATCTTGCGCCTTCAGCACCAATATTGGCTCAAACTGGGGGGACCTCTGTCGTGAGTCCCTCCCGGGAACACTCCTATCCTATTAAGTTCTCACCAATATCCAAACGCCAAACTAAAGCTCCGTAAATAAAGATATGAGTGGGGACAGGCGACAGAACCCAGGGTTACTCAACCTGGGGCCCCACTACCAGCTCCCAGCAAGGAGCTGGAGGGAGAGGCCCCCAAGTACTATAAAACCCCGGATCCTGGCGCTCAAGCTTCATTCGACACTTCCTCTAACCAGCTCTCTCTTCTCTCTCTTACCTTACCTCCCAGATGATCGGTTGAATACAGCCGCCTGGGAATTTCACCTCCTCTCTCCTCTCTCCTCCTCCTTGTCTAGATGATCGGTTGAATACAGCCGCCTAGACAAGGGACCTCTCCTTTCCTCTCCTTCACCTAGATGAACGGTTGACTACAGCCGCCTAGGTGAAATTCCCTCATCCACCTCTCTCTCCTCCAAAGTCGTAGATGTTCGGTTGACTACAGCCGCCTGCGACTTTTCCTCACCTTCCTTCCACACCACCTCTCTCTCCTCCAAAAGTCGTAGATGTTCGGTTGACTACAGCCGCCTGCGACTTTTCCTCCTTCTCTCTCCTTTACCTAAATTCACTCACTCACCTTCCACGCCACCGTGATGAGAATTTTAAATTCATCACAAAGTTGTTACACTGGAGACGAGGATAACGGGAATGCCTATACTAGGAGAACGCAAAGAAGACGCTCTGCAGCGGGTGACGCTGATTGGGTAGAATCAGGGCCAGAATCCCGTGTTTTTCTAACAAACCGCCTCGCTTTTTGTTTTTCAAATTTGTTGTTTCCTCGTTTTTGTTTCAAATTTGTTGATAGTATGTGGGTTGCGTAATTCACGTAGGTACCTGGATATTATTATTATTTCTTCTCAATATCCACCTCTAAGAAATTCGGTAAACCATCAACGGAAGAAAGTCTTAATGGTCCAGGTTCTCTGGCAAAACCATCTCAGCGGTTCCTTTCCGGGGCCATTATCCAAATGGGAAACGCGGTAGGTTCAGACCCGATCGGGCCGGAATAAAAACTGCGGCGGATTTCGGGAAAAGACGAAGAAGAATAAGATGCGAATGTTGAAGAAGTAAAAAGGAGAAATCCTGGAAAAGAAAACGACGGTGGAAGGAGTAGTAACTAACGTGGAAGAGGGTAATTAATGTCAATTACCGGACGGCGAACGACCAGGTGGAATAAATCGGCGAACAATCCGTCCCAGATATATTCCTACAGGTGTAGAGTTGCTCTCGACTCCTTTTTTCTGGGTTAAGTTGGAAAAAGAGGTTTTTTGCCGTGGTTACCACGGGGAAGGTACAGTCTGAGTGAAAGACTCTTAATTACTCGTCTGTAGTCGATAAAGGTCTGTTAACAGGCGCTCAATGTTCATTACCCGGGCGTTTCGTCGGAGCCGAGGCCCCCTTTGGCAGCTTCTCGACCTCTTCCACTTCTTATGGTGCCGGTCAATTATCCTATGCACCCACCCAATATTTGCGTTAGGGAGAGGGGAGTTCAAAATGGGCGTCTTGCCTTATAAAATGGCAATAGGTTCTCATATTCTCACAATTTTCTTTGTAACTGTTCGAATTAACGTTCTTATAAGGATTTAGAACGCAAACATCACGCATCCCGAGTTTCTTCGACACGTTCGAAGTTTAAACAACCCTATTATAATATCGTATCCAACAATGGCTTTCATTCGCCTTTTTGGCTCTATAGGGTGTCCGGATTGTTTCGTGACCAACTTCAGATTTATGACAGATTTACATTTTAGAATTGATTTCCACTTAAAATCCCTACAATTTTATTGAAACCCGTTGTTTTTCTGGGTTTTTGATGATTTAAGACTTTTATGTTTTTGTCTCTATTGCTAAAATTACCAACTATCTTCGTTTACATTAGGAAATGTCATTGAAATTAAAGATACCGTTTGGTAAAGTCATTTGAAATGGACATCTTAGAACGGCAATGAATGTGGCCATACCGGAGGATAATCGAGCCTATAGGTATAGACAAAAATGCGAACTCGGAAATTTTCGACAGGCTTTTAGTCTGGCTCAAATCGCGATTCAAGGAAAAACTTCCACCTTTTTTGAAAAATCGTTCTCTTGGTCGAAACTTTCATTATTGACTGGCCCGCTAATAATATTTATATATACAATGGTCATAGATATCTAGGCCTATAAATTTCATTCTATACTACAGTTAATAATACTAGGTAGATACATACGGATCCATGGGCTAATTCTGTACCTACAGGCATCTTCCCGCTCGTGGGCGTCGGCACGTCCCTTCCAGGCTCTCTCCACACAACTCTGCTCCCCCTAGTTGCGCCTTACTTTGCATATTTCCATCCCAGAAAAGAATACCGAACCACTTCTTTTTTCTTCCTTGTTTCAAATGGTTCCCTTCTCCCTGGGGTTCGGAGCGAGAGGGAGATAATGGAATGAAAATAATATTTTGTAATAATAAATCTCACTGAGCCTCAGGCCGAATACTAATTCGTTTTCTGAGATTTCTAAATAAGGATCTCCTCCGTTTAAACAGTTTTCTTGAGGTTCTCCAGTCCAACTCTTCAATTCCTTTGGAAACTATTACCTTTTTATTCCTCCCAACCTACCTCAATTTATTTTTTTCAAATCCGAAGTCTAATTAATATACAACAGATTAACGATGGAATTTACAAGATTTCTAAATTAATTCCAGCTCTAATTACAATCTCTATGAGCCGTAGTTTTTGTATCGCTGAAATCTTTTTTCATTCCTGTGATGTAATGGGATGCATTTCTTCATACGCTGTACCGTATAAATGATTTTCTGGAAACATGTGTTGTTGGTCATGTAACTTGCTATATGTATAGTACGGGTGCAATCGTCAGGTCTAAAGAACTGAAAACGTATTAGCTGAGCAGCAGGTATCCCAAATATGCTGTATGAATATTACTCGCGACGAAAGGATTCAATATTTATGGTACGTCCAACCACTTAAAACCCGTTTTTGGACTGCGTTGGACTCCGTGCGCCCAACCATTTCAATCTGCAATAGTTTAGCTGCTAAAAAATCAATAGTATCTCCAACACCATGTTGTCCTATCATAATTTTATTTGACGTACTACCTATTTTTAAATATTTTTCCCGTGAGGTTCATTTGTGTTAGTCGTATTTCTACTGTTTTTCACGAAGCTACTCTTACTCTCCCTAGTTAGGGAATTTTAACTCCGTCAGTTGACATCCCATGAAACTCGTTAACCACTTGTGGGAAAGCTCACAATTTATCATAACCATCCATGGTTCAAGATTTTTGGGAAACCAAAAGTGAATTTTAATTTATTATGGATTTAAAAAAATTAACCCCTTCCCCCTCAAAATGTGGTAGTTTACATTTCAAGGTACGTAGATTTCGAAAATGGAATAAATCAATATGGAATAAATGAATGGTATAATGCAATAATCCAAAATTAATGGTTTGTTGAGAAATGGATACAGTACAACTTGTAACGTACATACCTACCTTAATATCAAGTCGTTAGAACTGTAATAAAGATATTTTGCATTTTATTTCACCATTGCATGGTGCCATTTGGCAATTTAAAAAAGTATTGAAAATAAGAATCTGATGATCTTCCAGCGAGTAAACAGCGCTTCGCCTTGAACCGTAGAACTCATTTCAAGTCATAAGGTTCAAAATTTGCTCAATTTTTGCATTCAATAGAACCGCATCCTGGCATCGTCGTTGCACAAACCACCTATATGCAGCCGTTTATCCAATTTTTGTCCAACGATACCGCTCAAAAAATGATATGGGTACCTACTCTCATTCACATTAGTTTACTCACACTTCGAAGTCTGAATTAGAGTCTGAATTAGCGGTTTATCATTTTCAATAATGAACTTTGGAATCGAGCATGAAAAAAAAAAATAATACCTAATAATAATAATGAGCCACCCCCCCTCCTCAAAATATGATGGTTTACGTTTCTAAGCATGTAGATACCGAATATGCAATTTAAAAACGCTGCAAATGTTTGCACAACGGTTTATTATTTACCTGTATAGATGCCCCTTCTGCGTAGATCATTGTTTTCTGTGGTCAGTACACTCTAGCTCCCTCCAGGAAAGCCGTAAAAGGAGTACTGGAGCCGGCCCGGGAATTAACGTTTCATACGAACGCGCGAGATTGAATAATTAAATCATTAATTATTTGTAGTTATTCATGAAGCATAATGTAAATAATAAACCACTGTGTAATAATTTACCTGTATAGATGCCCCTTCTAAGTAGATAGTATAATAAACCGTTGTGTAATAATTTACTGTGGTGTAATAATTTACCGTTGTGTTATAATTTACCCAATAATACTTCAACGTTTGTTCAAGTTGCAAAAGTATTGATCAACTAAATCCAAAAGAGCCATCATTTTACAAATGGTACAGTACCACAGAACAACCAACTCGACTTCATACAGCCATGCGTGATTATAATCAGGCGCTCCCTAGCAATGATATCTGGGCTGAATGTATACAATTTGATTCACCCTCCTGTTGTCGAAGCCTGCCTGTGAACGAAAGGCTGGACGTGCAATGCTCCGGGTGGTCTCAAAAAACTCCCAAGTTCAGAAACTATTATTTTAAACACGTAAAACAATTCGTGGTAACGGCGTCCTGTATATTTCAATCCCTATTTTTCACCCCTTAGGGATGACTGACAGTAACGCCGAGCTTTGAGGACCAACTAGACCGCAAACGGGACCTATAAACCGAATTTCGTCAGTTTTGGCTCATGGTAACTAAGAAAAGTGCTCCGTACGGCGTGCGGTTTACGGCGGACGGACGGATTATTTTTTTATTGCATTTTCGGAATCTACATACCTTGAAACGTAAACCATCAAATGTTGAGGGGGGTTAACTTTTTTTCATGCTCGATTCCAAAGGTTCATTATTGAAAATAATAAACCAAAATAGGTACTTTTTGTGTTTTCGTAACATGTCAGTAACATGAGCTTTTGAGGTATCGTTTTCCATGTTCTTTAGGACGAGGACCGAATATGAAGTCGATTTTGACCAAAGAGGGGAAAATTGAGGCTCCAAGGAGGTTTCAGCCTTCAATTTACGTTAAAATTTGGTGTAAAATCCTCGATTTTCCGCACACAGTCTGGGTCCCCATTTGGGAACACATTTGGCTCCTACTTATGCTTCCAAGCGGCAGCTTCATCAAAATACACAGAGGAGTGTTAAGGGTGAAAAATGGGCGTAAAAATAGGGTTTTTCGAGGTTTTTGTGGTATTAGTGAACATGAGCTTGTGAGGTTTTGTATGTTTTTTTAGGGCGAAAAGACCAAATATGAAGTTGATTTTAACCAAATAGTGAAAAATTGAGGGTGTAAAGGTTCCGGTCCCAAAATCCATTTTTTATGAGCCGAAAACCTGGGAAATTATCTGAAAACCCCCTTGAACTTGTATAATAGCATTAGAAGTAGCTTCAGCAGGTGAATCAAGGCAATTAAATGGCACTATCGATGATCAAAGATAATTTGTATGATGTGGATGATTTGATAATTTCGTATTTTTGGGGGCCAAGATTGGTGGAAACCATCTTGCATCATGTGCAATTATTGTACATGAAAGAAACAATAAATATATTTCCAGCATTTCTGTAGGTATGTCCAATAAAATAATAAACCCATGTGACAAGGAATTTTTAAATTGATCTTGAACTAATGTATTTTTTGAGACGACCCGGAGCATTGCACGACCTCGGTGTTCGTTTGCACCGAAAAGCTTTGTCAACATGATCGTGAATCAAACGGTATAAATCCGGCCCAGATGTCGTCGCTAGGGAGCACCTCTTTATAATCACAGATGGCTGCATGATGTCGAGTTGGTTGTTCTGTGATACTATTCCATTTTGTAAAATGATGGCTCTTTTTGGTTTTGTTGATAGGCACTTGAACAAACGTAGTCGTAATACTGATTGTCTGTATAATTTTCTTCCCCTCCATCATACGAACGTGTCAAATCAAACATAGTAGATAAAGTACTAAATCGTGCCTACCTTTCAAACATCTCTCTATATCCTACTGTCATGGTACCCCTTTGTAATAAACCGCTCAATTTCATTTGAAAAATTATGGATCTTTTGGATTTTGTTGATAGGTACTTTTTCAGCTTGAACAAACGTTGAAGTATTACTGGGTAAATTATTACACAACGGTAAATTATTACTCAACGGTAAATTATTGCACAACGGTAAATTATTAAACAACGGTTTATTATAAATACTATCTACGTAAAAGGGGCACATATTTAGGTAAATTAGTATATACGCGGTTTATTATTTGCTTTATGCTTCATGAATAGCTGCAAATCATTAATGGTTGAATTATTGAATCCCGCGCATTTGTATGAAACTTTAATTCTTGGGCTGGCTCCAGTTCTCGATTTAGGGCATTCCTGGGGAGGAGCTCGAGACAATTTACCACAGAAAACAGTGATCTTCGCAGAAGGGACATCTTTACAGGTAAATATAAACCTTTGTGCAATAATTTGCAACGTTTGAACTTTTTGACGCCAATTTATAAGTTGTTCACCGCAGGTTCCCATTATGAGCCTCTGTATAGGTAGGGGAACTATGATGGTACGGCGACTTCTGCCAGAGGTTCAAAGAATCTCTGGGGACGACAGGGCTTGGTACGTAAAGTGTACCAATATAGGAAATTAGTGGTTGGTGGTGGTGAGGTGGAGCGGTAACATCCAAAATGAGTCGGTAAGAGTTGAAAACTGAAGGCGTACGTAACGAAGCGTCGAACTTTACGTTATCTTTATCTGATTCGGAATTGAGGTGGCCAAAAATTAAGTGAAACTCCTCACAAAGTGTAGTTTTTTTATAAAACTAGATTATATTGGAAAATGTAAGTCCTACCTGCCTAAAACAGACCTAATCGAGCCTGAAAACTTAACATCATTCAAAATTGGTTCTTATCGTAATCACCTACCTAGTGAAGTAGTGAACAGAATGGTAACGCCTTTAATTTGGTGAAGAATGAAATGATTGAAATGTTATTGAAAAATTAAATGAGGAATGTAATATTGAAAAAATACTAAGCTCATAACCCAATAACGAGCAGTGCGGAGATTTTTATTGTTGTGTTACCCAATTTCCAAGAGAATGCTTACCACAATATCCTAAAGGCACCATAACAATAAAAGGGCGCTTCTTTCATCCTCCATAAAAGTGGAAAAAAATAAAAAGACAAAAATAAGGCTTTCAGATAAAAAGAAGACAAAAATAAGGTGGGATGGCATTTCAATAAAAACTCCCGAGAACAGTAAAGACGAAATGTCGGGTAATTAACTGAGAGTTGGGAACTTTGGAAGAGTCATTTACACTACGATGATATTTTTGAGGGGTCTAGGAAGAACAAGGGCCAAGGGCTTGGAAGAACATCGGTTTGAGGGTTTACTTAGTGCCTCTTTTCCTTGGCCAGCCCTTTTGTTAAATTATGTTGTAAAATCCAACAACAAAAAATAGCCCTTACACTTCCCCCTTCCACCCACAATCTACCTTTTACACCGTGAAGACCTCGCGCCCAGGGTGAGCTCGTTTTCTTGGGTTGGTTTTTCTCCTGCTTTACTATGCCTTTAAAATGGTGAAATAGCTTCATTCCCCTCTCTATCCCGCTCTTGGCGCACAACATAAGACAAGGGAGGTGGAAGGAATCGCATAAAAATCTTCCCTAGCCCTTAGGGATGAATCTTATAGTGGAGGGGATAAATATATATCAACCCCGAGGCTAGATATTTCCGGTCCAAGTTGAACTTTAGGCAGTTGTACCAAAATATGGTGTTCAGAATACGGAGCAAAACAAAATCGTAATTCTGATTGTCTGTATAATTTTCTTCCCCTCCCTCATACGAACCTGTCAAATCAAACATAGTAGATAAATTACTAAATATTGCCTACCTATCAAACATCTCTATATCCTACTGTCATGGTACCCCTTTATAATATACCACTCAATTTAAGTAGGTATTTAACATTGATTCCAATAAAAACAAGGAGAAGGCTAGCTACGTGACAAGAGGGACGCGACCAGGTAGCTCTCCCTCCATCGATCCCCCAATGGCTTTCAACCACCGTTGGAGGGCCGGGGGAGGGTAGAGGCGTCTTTATAAGGCCTCCTCCTTGCCCAGCTCGTCATTCTACCGATCTCACTCGAACTCAGTGACTTCTCTCTCTCTCACCTTACCTTCCTTCTCAACCTCTCTCATAAAAAATCCCAGTGTGGTGTAACCTTTCTGGAACTAGCTACCTCATAACCTGCGCTCTGCTTCTCGACCTCACCTACCCAAACCTTACCTACCTCAATCTTCTCATCACCACACCTACCTTCAATTCAATCCTATAGGTATCACTAGGTATCACTATAGGTATCCTATAGGTATCACTAACCATATTATCAGATGTTTTTACACTTAGCTCCTCAACCCATCATTCTAGCTCTTATTCTACCTCTTCAGAAATCCAGTTATAACAGGTTTAATCGTAAACCGATTTCCAAAAGACCTGACAGACAACAACCCGTCATAAACTTTCACTTCCCTTCACTTCCTATTATTTATGTACCTATCCCTGCTGCCAACCCACCTTTCAGCGACTCCCTGAATTCTAATGATATCATACCTCTTTCAGTGTGAGCTGCCCAACAACCAATTCTACGCTCGCATCTGTTGGAGTGATATGGTGCAATTCAACGCAATTACTGGAGTGATATGAAGCAATAAGGGTAGAGACAGCACACAGAAGGGTGTGGCCATCCAGAAATAAGTATAATCTATTCAGAAAAAAAAGCACATTCGTGGGACAATTATTTTCAACGTTCATTTAGATTACCTACCTATATTATTGTGAATGGTCGTAATTATTTTACCTATTTCATATTCATTTAATGGTTACTAACGTTGACGTTGAAGATCATTCAAAATGCAATTTAGAAGCGGCAGTGATAAATCACTGCTTTACAACGCTCTTTCGTCGTTAATGATTGATCGTGGGAGTTGGGAATCCAAAATATTAATCACCCTTAGGTATATCGGTGAACTTTGGGGACTAGTCGTTAGTAGTTAATAGTCGCACAACTATTCAGTAATTCCCTAACTTGACTACGGGTTTTCATAGAGAAGGCATCTAGGTATATCTAGCATACTAGGTACCACTGGTGGGTGGTTTTGATTGGTTTGAGGTACTGTGGTATTATTAGTAAGAACTTATTGAAATCCTCAAACTAGTAACTCACGAATGTGCTGTATTGCACAAGAGGATTCATTAGTCAATAATTATAAGCCGAGTATCCTTAATAAAAGAACAGTTATTAGCTTGTATGGTGGTTTTAACGTGAAGAAACCCTAGGTATATTTCGACAAATTAAGCTTCCATTCATCATCACTCATATCATCATCATATGAGCATATTTATGCCCATAAAAGTTCTCCACAAATTGCGTTTGTGTGGAAATGGACTTTTGGTGGTAGGTTTTAATCACATAATGAACAGTGGAATATGAGTGGCAAATATATCTGGGGGCCTATTCACTAAAAGAGATAGTGAAAATAGATTAATAATCTATCATAGATATTATCTAAATAGATTAATATCATTTATTTTGAAAGAAAATCTCCTGGGAGAGATAGTCTCCCTCGGGATGAACTCCCTTTTACTGAATAGCTCTCTACCCGTACCTACTTAGACGTTTTTTCTCACGAATCGATAATGGGTATATTGTATTTTTAATGAACAATCGACTTACCTTTAAGAGATGAAAAAAAATTCATCAAAATGACCGATATGGTAGCCGATGAACGATGGATGATACACGATCACTATCAAACAAACGAGAAATGAGAAAGGGACTCTCGAGAAAAGACACTTAATTAGGTGTCTCTCTGCGAAAGAGATCGAAAATGCCAAGATGCCCGCCAACTCTCTCTTTTAGAAGTAACTGAATAACCCTGTCATGGATACTATAAAAATCTCTTCTGCCAAAAGAGAGAGTCAGACCGAAAAGGGAGGTCTCTTTGGCTTAGTGAATAGGCCTCCTGGTCTACTAATAACCCATGGCATGAACCGATGTATTATTTGGCTTGGCACAATTTTTAAATTCCGATGGAGATTTCAAGTTGCCTACCCTCGACGTTCCATACGTTTCATCTAATTCCGATAATAGCATAGTGAAAACATAGGTACGATACAATAACCAAAATTAAAAATTTGTTATTGCTATTTAAAATAGGCAATCATATTTTAAATGCTGACTAAATATTCATTATGACAGCTCTCAAAAGCGCCCGAAGTCTTAGTTTGCCACTGTTTATACGACTTCAATACGGAGATCGGAGAAACATGTTTCCCCATATTTTCATCATCAAACACAGATCTGACAATACAAATCCGAAAAAATAGCTTCCTCAGATTGTTGATTAGATTTAAATATAATATTATGTGTGTGCGTGAATGTATGTATTCGCAGCTTCTTACAACACCTAGACTACCCGAAATAAAGATAGAAAAGAACTGGAAGTAGATGCAGTTTGACACCTAGGGGGTTTATATGCGTTTGATAATAATAGTATTGTAACATTTGTCTGCGCATTCGCAAACGCGTTTTCCTTGATACGTCCATACTGATCAACAAACTGGTTAAAAAGAGCTGAAATCTTGAGGGTGTGTGGGTCGGTGTCCAAGTAGTCCATACAAGTTATACAAATTCCGACTGTAACCTTGATTCTCTCTCCCTATGTAATGCATATTTGTTAAGTTTCGGGGTGGGTCTCTTAATATCGGCACCTTTACTCCAGGCCAAGCTAAGCAATCCATGAATAACTAAAACAGAACCAAATAAATTGGAGAGGTTAGTCTCTAGTTTTGTCAGTTGTACAGTTCGATGGGACGTGCCGGGAAATTCCACTCAATGCGAGATCGCTCACACGCCCCGTCATCTTGAAATAGCATAATCCGGCAGGATACAGAAATTTCGAGCTGCCATGGAATCCTTTGCGTTTCCGTTGTTGTCTGAAGGTCTCCAACTTTAATGAAACGCCCTCTGGCATGAGCCTCCTAAGGGAAAAACACCGGAACCAAACGCCAGTTATATTAATAGATTGAGTGTGAAGTCGAGACGGTGTATTATTGAGTGGTCTGTTTTCCTCTTCTTCTTATTTTTTTCGCCTCGTCTTCTTCTAGCTTTACGGGAAATCCAACACAAGGTACGTGAGACGAGACGGGAAGTTGACAGGTATTGCACACATCACTAGGATCCGTTACCCTCCGTCACTTTGTCGTGACGTGCTCCATCGGAATCGATTTTCAAGAAGTAGAGCCCACGAAAGAAACGGGTAAAAAAAGATCCACAGACCATAAAAACTGCGTTAACTAGGTGTCTTCACTTGCTTCGTATTCGCCGGTTTTCTCGATCTCTCTGCTCGCAACCCAGTGTGTGCATGGGTTGTATATCTGTTCCACGCAAAAGATCGTTGATGGGTCATACCACTTGTTTGGAGGTACAACTCTCAAATGTTTCTTTTTTTATGAAAAGTTTGGGACATTTCCTGGGTAGCCAAACTTGAAATTTGATATAAGCAGCATGGTAAGTCAGCAAGTAATCGGAACGAGCAGGTTTTATTTATATTATTTTTATTATTATTATTTTTTTGAGAGAGGGTAAGACGCTAATGTAACTAGAGGCAGATACAGCTTCTTGCAGGACAGGTCCTGCTTTCGAGGGCTTTCCTCCAAAAACCCCCAGATGACCATAGAAAGATACTCCTTTTGACTGAGTGCTTAGAGCCCTTGTTTTTCAAACGCAGATCGGCAACTAAACTTGAAACTTCCTTAAAATTACCTACCAACCCAATATTTATTATAAATTAGTTCCTACCTACTTCAGCATTAACTGAAAACTGCGTTAACTAGGTGTCTTCACTTGCTTCGTATTCGCCGGTTTTCTCGATCTCTCTGCTCGCAACCCAGTGTGTGCATGGGTTGTATATCTGTTCCACGCAAAAGATCGTTGATGGGTCATACCACTTGTTTGGAAGTACAACTCTCAAATGTTTCTTTTTTTATGAAAAGTTTGGGACATTTCCTGGGTAGCCAAACTTGGAATTTGATATAAGCAGCATGGTAAGTCAGCAAGTAATCGGAACGAGCAGGTTTTATTTATATTATTTTTTTTTATTATTATTTTTTTGAGAGAGGGTAAGACGCTAATGTAACTAGAGGCAGATACAGCTTCTTGCAGGACAGGTCCTGCTTTCGAGGGCTTTCCTCCAAAAACCCCCAGATGACCATAGAAAGATACTCCTTTTGACTGAGTGCTTAGAGCCCTTGTTTTTCAAACGCAGATCGGCAACTAAACTTGAAACTTCCTTAAAATTACCTACCAACCCAATATTTATTATAAATTAGTTCCTACCTACTTCAGCATTTTGGTTTATTATTTTCAATAATGAACCTTTGGAATCAAGTATGAAAAAAAAAACGGTGCAAATCCCAGCACAACGGTTTATTATTTTGTACAGAATACCCTTCTGTTACAGATCACAGCTCTCTGTATAGATAACCCGTCTATATAATATAATATTATTCTATACAGATTATGTAGATCGCAGACCCTCCGTAGGTTAGTACCTAACCCCTTACTCGTTACTAGGTACCTACCTAAATCACGAGTTAAATGTTGCTAAAATAATTCTGTCGATGACAAAAGTACCGAAAATGACAAAAAGAAACGCACATAATGAAGTTCTGAAGGGAAATTGTTGATGTGGAGTGAAAATAGTTGCAAGCGTACCTACCAACAAACTCCAGCCCTTCTACGTAGATGGTATACCTAATGAACCGTTGTGTAATAATTTACCGTAGTGTAATGATTTACCATTCTGTAATAACTTTCCCATCAATAATACTTCAACGTTTGTTCAAGTTTCACTACCTATCAACAACCTCCAAAAGAGCCATCATTTTTCAAATGAAATAATATCACAGAACAACCAACTCGACTTCATACTCCGCGATTATAATCAGGTGATCCCTAGCAATGATTTTATCTCGGGCCAATTCCCGATTGTTAGCACGTCCGTGGTGACGAGATTTGGGCTAAATGTATACAATTTCATTCACCCTGCTGTCGAAAATGCCTGTCGGTGCAAACTTCGGGGCCTTACTGTGAAGTGTGAACGAACGGAGGGACGTAAAATGCTCCGGGTGGTCTCAAAAAACTCGTAAGTTCAAGAACGATTTAAAACCGTAAAAAGATTCATGTAAAACAAAGGTATAGGCGTTTTGAAAATGTCAACCCCTATTTTGAACCCCTTAGAGATGACTGACAGTAACGTCGAGCTTCGAGGACCAACTAGACCCCAAATGGGACCTATAACCCGAATTTCATCAATTATTTTTCATGGTAACTAAGAAAAGTGGCCCGTACGGCGTACGGCGGACAGACAGAAATATTTTTATTGCAGTTTTGGATTCTACATACTTACCTTGAAACGTAAACCATCAAATTTTGAGGGGGGGTAAGCATTGTTTTCATATACTCGATTCCAATGGTTCATTAGGTATTGAAAATAATAAACCAAAAATTATCCCCCCCTCCCCCCCCCCCACAAAATTTTATGTTTTCCATTTCAAGATATTACACAAAGGTTTATTATTTACCTGTATAGATGCCCCCTTTTACGTGGATCACTGTTTTCTGTGGTCAGTACCCTCGAGCTCCCCCCACGGAAGCCCCAAATCGTGGTTCCCGGAATTAAGGTTTCCCACAAACGCGCGGGATTCATTAATTCAATCATTAATCATTTGTAGTTATTCACGAAGCATAATGCGAATAATAAACCGTTGTGTAATAACTTACCTGTATAGGTGTTCCTTCTAAGTAGATAGTATAATAAACCGTTGTGTTATAATTTACGTAATGTTATAACTTACCGTTTTGTAATGATTTACCTTTGTGTAATAATTTACCCAATAATACTTCAACGTTTGTTCAAGTTGCAAAAGTACCTACCTATCAACAAAATCCAAAAAATCCATCATTTTTCAACTGAAACAATATTACAGAACATCAACTCGACTTCATACAGCCATCCGTGATTATAATCTGATCTTGAACGAAAGAATTTTTTGAGACCTCCCGGAGCATTGTACGACCTGCCGTTCGTTTGCATAGAAAGGCTTCGTCAACATGATCGTGAATGAAACGGCATAAATCCGGCCCAGATATCATTGCTAGGGATCACTTGATTATAATCACGGATGGCTGTATGACGTCCAGTTGTTCTGTGATATTATTTCGTTTGAAAAATTATGGCTCTTTTCGACTGTATTGATAGGTACACTTTTGCAGCTTGAACAAACTGTATGCTCCATGAATAACAACAAATAATTGTTAATGATTGAATTATTGAATCCCGCGGATTTTTATGAGACCGTAATACCCAGGCCGGCTCCAGTACTCGATTTAGGGCTTTCCTGGGGGGCACTCGAGGGGGATAACAGTGATCTACGCAGAAGGGGCATCTATACTGGTAAATTATTACATGAAGGTTTATCGCACAACGCTTTCTTACACAACGGTTTATACCTTATGCTTCATGAATAACAACAAATAATAATTAATTATTGAATTACTGAATTACTGAATCCCGCGCATTTGTATGATACTTTAATTCCCGGTCCGGGTCCAATACACGATTTAGGGTTTTCCTGTGGTGGTGGGAGGGGGGGGGGGGGGGGGGGGCTCGAGAGCAGGTATTGACCAAAGGGACAGTGATCTACGAAGACACCTATACAGGTAAATAATAAACCGTTGCGTAATAATTTGCAGCGTTTTTTAACGTTTTTAAACTGTTCTCAAACTAAAGAACTTTTTGAGACCACCCAGAGCATTTTACGACCAGCTGTTCGTTTCCTGTATAGATACCTCTTCTGATCACTGAATTCCTAGTAGCTCAAGACCCTGGCATTCCTAAATACGAATCGCAACGGGCCGTTTGGGGGTCTGTGTGTCGTTGCAGAAGATGGAAATCCATGCATGGAAGGAGGAAAATGCATATATATTTATGTAGGTAGGTACTACTATTCAACTTGAATGAAACTCGAGGAATGCGGTTAGAGTAGTTCTGGTTTGAATATAAGATCAAGAATTGAACCTTGTGGGGGGGGGGGGGGGAAGGGGTAGGGGAAAACCGCTTAATTATTGTGTTGACCATACCAAAACCTCGTTGCAAGGAAAGGTCACAATATTATAAATACATAGGTTGTAGGTATTCAACAGAACCAAACTATCCGTCCACGCTTCCAATCATCCGGAGCAGTTCATTTCGAAATACGTCCCTTTCGCAGTCTGTTTTCACTCGAATGGTCGAAATTCCAGGTCAGTCAGCAGACGCTTGTGCCTTCGGAAACGTTTCCGTTCGAGTCAACTAATTGTCCCCAGCTCCTCCTCGCACCTATTTTATAGCGGCCATCTGCGGGAGAAGCAGATTTACAACGCTGTTCCGATACCGGCGGACGTACTTTTCAGTCTGTCTCGTTAGAAACTTGACCTATCCGCTGTTGTTCGGCGCGCCCTGCCACGATTGAGTAATAATAATTGTGAAGAGTCAAACTGAGAAGGAGTTCAATAAAATTGCTTTGCGACAAATCAAATAGAGAAACGTAGTCCTAAATCCTTCCTAGTCTCAAAATATCATTTTTATTTATAGGTATAGTATGTTTTTTAATGGTGTTTATGATAGTAGGTGCATTTAAGGACACGTTTATTCAGGAAATGTTTTAGTCTTTTTTATCAAGAGCAGGCAAATTTCAAAGCATCACTGTGCCCGAACGGCTGGACGTAAAAAATGCTCTTCTGAAAATTGCAACCTCCTTTTTCACCCCTTAGAGATGACTGACAGTTAGCAAATCATTACCTACTTCGCGGACCAACTAGACCTCAAATGAGACCTATAAATTTTGAGGGGTTCCGTGGTTATACTCCATTCCAAAGGGCCATTATTGAAAATGATAAGACCAAAATTATTGATGAACTGAATTGTGAAGTTTGTCTAACGAAAATATGAGGCCACTCTCAACAGCGTGGCCTGAAAATGTATCAGTACAGGTTAATCATATATCGTGACATTTTCTCTTAAAAAGCGGTGGGAATGAGAAGTTCTGAGTTAGGTAACTTATTCACGCCTTTCCCAGTTCGGGAAAATCGATTAAGACGTCGAACACCACCAGTACCGCGCATGATCTTTCGAAAAATCACGCCTATGAGAACTGATGCATCTGCAAATCATTGCATACATCCTATGATTTCCTCATGACGAAAGAGCCCAAACGTGAAATGTAAATTCAGGAACGAGATCTCCATTCTGAAATACGGAATCCGATAAACGACCACCCATCCCAACACTCAACGACTATAATTAAAATCAGCGACAGCGACTGACGTCGGAAATCTACCGTAAATCCGTTTAAAAACCTCCAGAAATCACCTAACGAACCTCCTACTCGAGAAAGATCTTTGAAAAATAAAAGGTCCCCGAAGAAGGACGTGTTGAATATGTACGAGCGTTATAAACCTATCACGTTGAATGCAGTTTAGGTTGAGAAGGACGTTGTTTTTTCTGGGGGTTCGATTCCCGAAAAATATTGTTGCAACTTCACTTTAGTCAATCTGGGTGAAGGGTATTCGGTTTTATTTCAAATTAAATTGCACTCGGCCAGCGGAAAGATCGTACTTGTGATAATCGGCGGACGCCGTTGTATTTGGGTCGGGAACCGTTGAGTCGAGGTGATCGATAATGATTGGCAATGTTTTTCGTTTGAAGCTGGAGTTTCTCTCTCGCGGTGGAAGTTTCGTAAAAACGAGACAACGTTGTTTATAGTGCGGAAAACGAAGGAGGCCGGTGACGGACGGGAGAGAGGGGATCCGCTCTCAGAGGTGATGCTGGTTTGAATTCACCGCGACCGAGTCCATGAATTGGTATTTGAACGCGGACTGGGAACGATATTTTTCGATTCTCTCGTACAGCTCTGACAGATGAACTGCCGCATCTCCCTCAATTAACCTTTCATACATTAATTTAATCAAACAACTCATAACAAGCAAAACTGGAGGATTCTGAATAACAAATTATTTACATTTAAAGTAAGAACTTACTTGTACAAAAATAGATTGGCATATCCGGATGTTCAGCAGGTGAAGCAGTCCTAAACTTTTTCTCTCAGGTACCTTTATCAATAACATTACACAACACCCATATTTCTTCGGCCATGTATTGTTCAACTAAATTTACCTACAAATTTATATACTAATCGTGGAGGCACAAAGGTACCCATTTCCGCAGATCTCAGGTTAGATCCAGCCCCCCAAAATGTTTTGTCCAGTTTATTCAACTACTCTATATTTTGGTTTATTATTTTCAATAATGAACCTTTGGAATCGAGCATGAAAAAAAAGTTAACCCCCCTCAAAATATGATGGCTTACGTTTCAAGGTAGGTATATAGAATCCGAAAATGCAATAAAAATTCTGCAAATTATTACACAACGGTTTATTATTTACCTGTATAGATGCCCCTTCTGCGTAGATCGCTGTTTACTGTGGTCAGTACCCTGGAGCTCCCTCCAGGAAAGCCCTAAATGGAGTACTAGACCCGGCCCGTGAATTAAAGTTTGACCACAGAAAACAGTAATCTACGTAGGAGGGGCATCTATGTAGGTAAATAATAAACCGTTGGGTAATAATTTGCAGCGTTTTCCCCTAGTCACCATAAGCCAAAATTAATTAATTTGTTAAGTCCCATTTCGGGTCTATTTGGTCTGCAACGTTACTGTCAGTCACCATCTTTCCGTACAAATTGTAAATTGATCTCGAACGTGGGAATTGTTTGAGATCACCCGGAGCATTGTACTTCCAGCCGTTGGTTCACAATAATGCCATGAGGTTTGCGCTGAACAGCTTCGTCAACATGATCCTGAATGAATCGGTATCTATACATCCAGCCTAGTATAATTGCTAGGGGACACCTGATTATAATCACGCATTAATGAATGAAATCGAGTTGATCGCTTCGTGACATTATTGCATCTGAAGAGTGATGGTTATTTTGGATGTTGTTGATAGTACGTTATTTCTAACTTGACAAAAGTTATGCTTCATGAATAATAACATGTAATTATTAAAGATAGAATTCTTGAAGTCATAAAAATTTTTACGAAACTGTAATTGCCCGGCCGGCTACAGCACCTACTCAATTTAGGTTTTTCAGGGGCAAAACGAGCGTATAGGTATTGACCATAGATAACAGTGATCTGCGCAGAAGGGGCAGCTACACATGAAAATATTAAACCCTTGTGTAATAATTTGCAGCATTTTGTGAGTGGAATTTAAAAAATCCAATTTTTGCGCACGGTCACAAACAATGTTTCTGACCACAAACTAAAATTGCGGGGGTAGGATAGTACACATTTATATTATATAGACGGGTTATCTATACAGCGTACGACGTACGGCGGACAGATAGAAATTTTTTTAATTGCATTTTCGGATTCTTTATACCTTGACACGAAAACCATCAAATTTTGTGGGGGGGGGGGGGGGGGTTAGAATTTGTTTTTTCATGCTCGATTCCAATGGTTCATTATTGAAAGTAATAAACCAAAATCCAATTTTTGCGCGCGGTCGCAGTCAAAATATTGAAATGACTGTCAGTCATTACTATCAGTCACCTCTAAGGGGTTCAAGGGGTTCAAGGGTCAAAGGGGTTCAAAATAGGGGTTGAAATTTTCAGAACACCGTAGCTCGAAAACTTTCTTTGGAAGGGTATGGTTGTTTATACGTTATTAAATTTGTCTTGAGCTAAACAATTTTTTGAAACCACCCGGAGCATTGTACTTCCAGCCGTTCGTGTGCACCAAAAAGCTTCGTCAACACGATCGTGAATCAAACGGTATAAGTCCGGCCCGGATATCATCACTAGGGAGCACCTGATTATAATCAAGGATGGCTGTATGAAGTCGAGTTGGTTGTTCTGCGATATTATTTCATTTGATAAGTGATGGACTATTGGATTTTGTAGGTAGGTACTGGTGAAACTTGAACAAACTTTGAATTATTATTGATGGGTAAATTATTACACAGTGGTAAATTATTACACAACGGCAAATTATTACACAACGATAAATTATTACACAACGGTAAATTATTGCTTAACGGTTGTTTTCCTGGTTATATGGCCCTTTGTTTGTGTTGTGTATCGGGAACGCCAATGAAATTTCTTGATTTTGAACCTTTATGTTAAAAATCGGCGCCCGATGGCTGTACCAGCGTTTCATGACTGTTTGTTCATTCGCGCACACGAGCGCAGCACCTGACAGGACGACGAAAGGTTGACGTCATATTCTCGAACTCTGATTGGCTAATGCGTTCACCCCCTCCAAAAACCCCTTTTTCTTGAAGCTTGGTTTGGCTGGATGTGCTTCAGTTGAGTTGAAAAAGTCGAATCGGTGACGTTCATAGTAATAAACTTATCTTTTTTTTGGAGAGTTTAATCGATTTGTGTGTCAATCCTGACTCCCCGTACTAAAATCCGACATCAGAAGTGGGATTGTGAGTTCTCGCGTCCGCGAAAGTGCCTTTTGTACAAATTTGTGAGATCTTGGACTCTTTACAGTAATGGTCAGAAATGGCCGAATGACTGTCATGACTATGTTATTTATCAGGTTTGGTGAATCGTAAGAAGCCTCTTTATAACTCAATCAGTGGAAAACTATGCTGATAAAATGATTTCTATATGCCAAAGTCAGACTGGTGGCTTCGCTCGATTCACTCACACATGCCATTATAAAATAATTCTAATGTTTGCTTTCGATTTTCAGCTCAGGTCCACAAGTAGCAGAGTGGCCTACGGCTATGTAGGCCATACTGACTCTGAAAAAGGGCATTGAGTCCAATTGATTGATGGCCTAATTCTAGTTTAACAATGTAAAGGTTTATTGTCCATTTTTTTTGTAATATTATTTTCAGCGTTAATTTAATGCCTTTGTACAAATGAAAGAAAAGCAGTTTCATGCCGTTTAATTGTATTGGTGTAGTCAATAATTTGTTACAATCATCTAATGAAATGTTATCCAGTAATGAAGTAATATTGTCAAGTATTTAAAAATTGAGTACCTATTCTTACAGCACCAGCCAGTAGGCGATCCGTACTGTTGCAATACTATTGGCAAATCTGACAAGGTTTTACATTTTCCTGGCATCAGCACTTCACAATTCCGTAAACGGAAAGTCGTGAGTGTTATGATGACATGTCTTTTTTTTTTCCTTGTCCAAAATTTAACTTCGCGAAAAATTCACTCTGACATTTTTTTTTATGGTAGTGGACGCCAAGCTTCACAATTATTTTGTAAACCACATCATAGGCTCCTGGTTGTAGGAGATAATTTCACTTTGTCTTTCCTAAAAATTTTTAGAGTTTCACGTGGGGCCGTGAAACGTCAGTATGGCCGTATCGGGAACGCCAATGAAATTTCTTGATTTTGAACCTTTATGTTAAAAATCGGCGCCCGATGGCTGTACCAGCGTTTCATGACTGTTTGTTCATTCGCGCACACGAGCGCAGCACCTGACAGGACGACGAAAGGTTGACGTCATATTCTCGAACTCTGATTGGCTAATGCGTTCACCCCCTCCAAAAACCCCTTTTTCTTGAAGCTTGGTTTGGCTGGATGTGCTTCAGTTGAGTTGAAAAAGTCGAATCGGTGACGTTCATAGTAATAAACTTATCTTTTTTTTGGAGAGTTTAATCGATTTGTGTGTCAATCCTGACTCCCCGTACTAAAATCCGACATGTGTGATCTATAGAAACCCTCGAAGGACCACTGGAATACGAGAGAGATGCTTAGGGTTGCAATAAACTGTCGGCAATTTAGTTCAGCATGTAATAAGATATAATGGACAGATATAATGAAATATCTCCCTATTGGTAACAGCGCAAGAAAATCAACAAAGACATGCAGTGGCCACTGAACCTACTGAATGATATGTTCATGTGCAAGTGAAATTATATAACTGATTGTGGAACCATGCAGATCGTGCTGGCAAACAGTCTGTGTAATTATAATGCTGCAGATGGTGATGGGTGGTATATCCGTCGGTATCCAGTGTCCGCGATATTTAAGATAGGTAAAGTTCGCCCAGATGGTTTGTGGGCTTTCCAGTTAGTTAAATATCCCTCTGGTGGCGAGGTATGGTATGTTGGTAAGATCTTACCGGGTTCCTTGATGATCCAGGGTAGGTAGGTTGGTAAATGATGCAAAAGGAATCCCGATAGACCCAGTCTGGGGTCTATTGTCCAGACAATCCGGGCTTCGCTGGTGACGATTTTGGTTGCGCCCGTCGCAAACGCAATGAGAGTTTAAATAATACGCGGGACAGCTGGGCCGGCCGGCTTGAAGAGCAATTCTCAGAATAATGAGATGACGAAGAAAAACGTTAGGGTAGGTCGGAACAAAACGAGAAGAGAGAAAGTGAGAGTGGCTGACGTCATCATGCCAAATCCAAAGAAGCTGGTGTGTGAAATCCGAACACGTGGCGAATTCACCTTTTTCACTTGTAATACACTAAACTTAATTTTAATAAATACATACAAATATAACATAATTTTCAGTATAGTTGGATAATGAACAAAAGCCCTAGAAGAGCGAAGAAACTATCTAAATAATACGATGCGCGTGGTTTAACAGTAATATTGCAGCATCCACAGGTTGGCCCCCCTGCTAATACCGGCCGTAAATCAGCTGACAGGAACGGGTGGAATGGGTTTGTTGACAACAGATCGACGATATTTGTCGCTGGTTTTGATTGTGAGAAGTATGGAAGGCTAGTGAAAATGGTGTAAAAGTGATGCAGGCGGATGTGAAATGGAGTAGAAATGATGAAGGACAACTTTGTTTTGTGGTATGTAAATAGTGAAGATGCCGGAATTGCGAATTTCAGGTAACAAGAATGCATTCTTGTACAACGGTTAATTATTACACAACGGTAAAGTATTACACAACGGTTAATTTACCAAGAAGGGGCTGGATTTTGTTGATCGGTACTTTTGCAACTTGAACAACCGTTGAAGTACTATTTATGGGCAAGTTATTACACAACGGTTCATGATACTTGACCACGAGGGTAGGTACTGACCACAGGAAACAGTGATCTACGCAGAAGGGGCATCTATTTCACTCCACATCAACAATTTTCCTTCAGAACTTCATTATATGCGTTACTGTTTGACATCGATAGAATTATTTTAGCAGCATTCAACGCGTGATTTGGATAGGCACCTAGTACCTATCTAAACCTAGTAACGAGTACGGGGTTAGGTACTAACCTACGGAGGATCTGCGATCTACATAATATGTATTGAATAGTTCATATTATATTATATAGACGGATTATCTATACAGCGTACGGCGTACGGTGGACAGACAGAATTTTTTTTATTTCATTTTTGGATTCTACATACCTTGAAACGTAAAGCATCAAATTTTGTGGGGGAGGTTAGAATTTTTTTTTTTTTTTTTTCATGCTCGATTCAGTGGTTCATTATTGAAAATAATAAACCAAATCCAATTTTTGCGCGCGGTCGCAAACACTATTTCTGACCACGAATTAAAATTGCGCACGCAATGCGCAGAGTTTCTGCCAGTCAAAATATTCTAATGACTGGTCATTTTTTTCATGATGTTTTGCGCAGAGTCCGAATCTTTCTACCTAAAAAATGAATGTATGTTTCTTGTCCTTTATGCGCGGCCGTACCGTTCGTCCGATTGGAATGAAACTTTTCCCAACTCATTCCTTGCACTCCCGGGACGGTCATAGGCTATCGGAATCTTCCCCATACCTACTCCTTATCGTCGAACTGGCCGCCCTTCGCAACGGGTAAATACGCCGTAAATAAGGAACAACTTTCTGAAACGATGACGGTCGAAACCGGACTGGCTGAAAAGTTATTTTGGTACTTATCGGTTAACGGGAGGCCACTCATTTAACGATTTAAAATTTTATTAAAATTATTATTTTCTGAATTATTAGTTAGGTATCGCTTTCGTTCGTTGTCTGGATGTGTTTTCAGTCAGTGTCGAATGATGGCAAACGTGGAACGTGTGGCAGGCGGTACCAAGTTGGGTAAAGACGCGATTTTTTACAATTCTTTCAAATTTGTTTTACAAAAAAAGCTGAAGGTTGTTTGGGACTTCTGAATAGATTAGTGGAATGCATTGTCAAGCGATCTGGATGTTCGCTAGCGCTCGCATCTCAAAAAAGATAAACAATCCCAGAAACTATCCCGTGAATGAGCAGGTTGTTTGGGACTTCTGAATAGATGAGTGGCCTCCCGTTAACCGATAAGTTTATATGATGTTAACTAAAAATCATTCTTGTCTGTGAACTCGTTGTGTGAACAATTAACACAGCAATAAAAAGGATTTTCAATAAGGGTTATAGGTACTTATCGGTTAACGGGAGGCCACTCATTTAACGATTTAAAATTATTTAAATTATTATTTTCTGAATTATTAGTTATCGCTTTCGTTCGTTGTCTGGGTGTGTTTTCAGTCAGTGTCGAATGATGGCAAACGTGGAACGTGTGGCAGGCGGTACCAAGTTGGGTAAAGACGCGATTTTCAAATTTGTTTTACAAAAAAAGCTGAAGGTTGTTTGGGACTTCTGAAGTACCGTTATTTTCTTCCTGTTTCCAACGGCAACAGAACGATTTCTGTGCGATATACCGTTCGTCCGCTATAAGAAAATGGTTGGATTATAGTCACTCGAAAAACTTGGCTATAAAAAGTGTTACGAGTTTGTATGACAACTACTTGGAGCAACTATATATGACAACTACTTGGAGGTGAAGTGAACCCGTACCAATCTCAACCAAAGTGAATGCGAATTGCAGTAGGTACTAGAGTAAAAAGCAGTTGAATGTTTTAGCGCATTGTTGAATATAGTTTATTCGACAATATTTGTTTTTTCCGGCTGCAAAGCGCCGGGTAACCGGTTGTCTGCAACGCGCCGGGTAACCGGTAGTATGCAATAAAATGCCTCTGGAAAAACCAAGTTTCTATTCATTTCACACGTTTAGAGAACGCGAACATGCGCAAAAATGTATTTTGTAAACTGCACGCAAAAAATAAAAATAAATAAATTTAAGAAATAAATAAATAAGAGAGTTTTGCATATACATATTCTTCTATCTCCAGCAAAAGAGTATATAAGTGTGTATATAAGAGGATTATATGAGAGGATAATATTAGGTTCACGTCATGTGAGCACACTAAATACCTACCTACATTATTTTGTAACGATTTTTTCTAAAGAATTTTAGAAGAAAATGAGGATTTTCCATAAGTCCAAAATTTTACCTACTCCTTGGATCGAAACCGAGGCAAAGGGACGCCTACGACGTCACATTTCTCTATATTTTGAGAAAGAAGCAAGTTTTGACGAGATGTACTCGTATAAGGAGTCCAAGAAAATTTGGACTTACTATTCTACTAACCCCGATTTAAATAATTACTTATTATATTAAATTATTAACGGTGAGAAAACAAACGGCGATTATTAATCCTCCACAATTTGAATAGTTAGGTACCTTGATGGGTGTCGTATGAATAACATACATAAATATCATACAACCCAAAACATACATAATTACATAAATAACAACTGGTAGAGTGGTAGATCCTCAGATTGGAAATTCCCGTCTCGCCTAACAATGCATAACTTTCCGACCGAGCCAAATAAGTACGAATCGGTTGCATTCTATTCCCGAGGCGTCGAAAGGACCCCCACAATAAATAACGTCCTCCACGCGCGAAAAAATACGGAAATGAAAAAACAAAATAACAAAGTTCGTGAACCTTGGGGGAAAGTTGCGCTTTAAAACACAATAAACGGCTGCTACGGAACGGTAGAGGATGGCAACAAAGACGTTCACCGTTCACCAGGATACCGCAACTGTGACCTTTTCGGATATAGTGCGGACCCCCGGAGCGATCTTGCGGACGGGGCGACCAATCATGATTACATCTGTTGCTGTATGCTATCTCGTCGATTAGAATAATAGGATAAGTCCCTTAGAATGGGATTTCACACTCTTTCGATACCCTCCGAGGTCCCCTCAGGCGGCACCCGGGTTTGTTCCTTATCTCGTAATTATCCGGGTCCACCGGCTCCTCCCCAACCTTTGGATTCTGCGGGCTCGATTTTTTTTTCTTTTTCTAAGGGAATCCTTTATTGCAGGTAGTTTTTATTATTTGATGGTAATTCCTGGGCTCGCTCTCCCTCGCCATTTAGAAACGAGCAATGCCTTCATTTTTGGTTAATTATTTTCAATAATAAACCTTTTGAATCGAGCATGAAACAAAAAAACGCTGCAAATCCCTGCACAACGGTTTATTATTTTGTACAGAATACCCTTCTGTTACAGATCACAGCTCTCTGTATAGATAATCCGCCTATATAATATAATATGTAATATTCTACACATATTATGTAGATCGCGGACTCCCCGTAGGATTGTAGGTACCTAACCTCGTACTCATTACTAGGAGTAGTATCGGAATACCAATCCTGGCTCACTGCCTTAGATCTCTGATAAAAAGTTTTAACATAAAAGATCAGAACACATATTTTCACTTGAATCCTTGATGTTTTTTATTTTCACTTGAATCCCTGATGTTTTTTATTTTCACTTGAATCCCTGATAAAACTTTTTTACCACAAAACATCAGAACCAGTGACTTTTTTAAAAAATATTTTTTTATCAGAAACTCTAGTGAACTCTAAAAAAATGCAAATTTAGGGGGTCGATATTTTCGAAATTTAGCTCCCTCTGATGTTTTCACTAGAAAAAATAAAAAAATTAAAATGACGTCACGCTAAAAATATTTTTGAATCGTCTTAAATTAAAATGACGAGACGCTCTTCTGAATTTGGGAATCCCAATCTATTTAAAGGTGAGGTCGATTCGACGGGTCCTATGTATTTAAATATTTTTTTAATCTACGGACCCACCTTTAAGTATTCAATTCAGACAGGATAAATAGTATCCATACAAGAATAGACAAAAGAAAAAAGTGGGTGGATAAAAAAAAATGAGGGGTAAGTTAAAAAAAAGAAAATAGTAATAAAATATAAGATGAGCAATAAAATTATATTACCAACTGAAATTTACATGGAGATCCGAGACAAGATCACAGATGCTTATGACCATTTCATTTTTTGCAAAGCTGTGAATATTCCAATAGATAAAAAGAGGAGTATATTCTTAAATGTAAATCCACAAACTCTCATATTAAATTTTGATTCAATCAAACATAAACAGTTTATTAGAGATTTTGTTGAAGAGTCTGGTTATTTTGTACCTTGGAATGAGATTTCATTGTATCCAAATCTACCAGAAAATTTCATTCGAGAGTTCAAGGATAAAGTATGTTGGTATGAAATATCATCTGAGCAAAAACTATCTGAGAAATTTATTCGAGAGTTCAAGGATAAAGTATGTTGGTATGAAATATCATCTGAGCAAAAACTATCTGAGAAATTTATTCGAGAGTTCAAGGATAAAGTAAATTGGGAACGTATTTCATCTAGGCAAAAACTATCTGAGAAATTTATTCGGGAATTCAAAGATAAAGTACATTGGAGACGGATTTCATCTAGGCAAAAACTATCTGAAGAATTCATTCGAGAGTTCAAGGATAAAGTAGACTGGAATGAGATTTCATCTGAGCAAAAACTATCTGAGAAATTTATTCGAGAATTCAAAGATAAAGTATATTGGGAACATATTTCATCTAGGCAAAAACTATCTGAAGAATTCATTCGAGAGTTCCAGGATAAAGTATATTGGGAATATATTTCATTTCACCAAACACTATCTGAAGAATTCATTCGAGAGTATGAGAATTTTATTGACTGGTATTGGATTTCTGGACAGCAAAAACTATCTGAGAATTTCATCAGAGAGTTCAAGGATGTTTTAAATTGGAGATGGATTTCATCTAGGCAAAATTTAAGTGAAGATTTCATTATAGAGTTCCAAGATAGAGTGGTTTTGGATCAGTAAAAAAAATAATAGTTTAAAAGTGTTCGTTTTAATGGGGGTTCTCCATTAAAACATATTGAACAAGATGCAAGGTTGTTCTGTAGGCCAGCAAACGCTATCTACCGACGAATCTGTGAACCGGTTGCATAACCAGGAAGAGGTGGCCGTCTCGCGGGAGGTGGCGCGTTTGACCTCATTCGGCCTTGAAATCCACTACTCAAGATTATAGAACGCCTCTCAGTTCACAACTGGAGTCTTGGCTCATTGGTTATCGTATCGGCTTTATAAGAGAGAGGTCGGCAGATCGCTGCACGGACAAAACCTCAAGATTTTTTTTCCTATAATAATGAGGATACACTTCCCTCGAGATATTAGAAGCGTTACTAGCTGATGGGCCCTTAAGCTAATAATTAATCTAATTCCACCTCGATGGAAGTGAGAGTCGACCTTATCATCAAAATTTCCTTTCTTAACTGTTCTGCTCTCAACATCTACTTAAAATACAGCAAAAACCGAAACTTCAACGTAACTGAAAAGCCAAGTTGAAATGACTCACGGAATTAAAACTCCGTTGTAAGTCGTGAAGGTTGTGCCATTCAAAGATCCCCTCCTATAAAGGGAGGTAGAGATCGTTCAGGAATGGATGCTGTGTGTAGAAGTTGAGCAGCCACAGAATGTGCGGTTAAGTTGGGACATTTTGCTGAAATTTCCTTTGATTTTTTTATGAGAATTGCACCTATAAGTGTAATTCATTTAAAATTTCGTGAGTTGTAATTCCTCAGGATAAAAATTTCCTTGGATTTCCTCTCCGCTTAAATCTTTAATTTTATAAGTAACTGGACTCGTTTCTAAAATCTCAGCTATTTCAAAAATCTCTTTCGTCCAATTTGCTTCGTATTTGTTTGCAAAAGTTTTCTTTGATTTCGTAATTCTCACACGATTTCCAATTTTAAATTTCTTTTTTCCATTTTTTCCAGTCTTTTTGAATAAATATCTCAGAATTTCATTTTCATTTCTCGCATCAACTTGAGCAGGTGTCATTCCAATAGAACGATGAACGTCTTGTTTGTTGTACTCATTAACTAATTCCTGTAAAATATCGACCCAATTTTTATTTCCATTCACCTCGAAACGAATTTTAAATTTCTGATTCAAAGTTCTGTTAAATCTTTCGATGATTGCAGATTTTTCTAAATTTTCCGTGTGATACATTTTAATTTTATACTCGTCTAAAAGTTCTTTGAAAAGTCTATTTTCAAATTCTAAACCTTTGTCCGTGTGAAGGAGTTTAGGAGTAGAATGATTATGATATTTTACATTTTCCAAAACTCCTTTGAAAGCTTTTGAAACTACCATTCCGTTTTTCTTTTTCAATGGAACTGACCAAACGTACTTTGAAAAAGTATCAATGATATTCAACATGTAACCGAACCCCTTGTTTTCATTCTCGTATTGTTTCATTATAATCAAGTCCGCGGCCCAAAGATCATCTTTTCCATGAGTAACAATTTTCCTTTTCTGAAATTTCTTTCTAACGGGTTTATGTAATTCCTTCGCAAATTCCAACTTTTCGTTTTCAGATAAATTTAAAATTTCAGTTTCAGGAATTACGTTAGTTTCCTCATTCGGATTTTTTATGAATTTACTTTTATTAGTTTTACATTTCAGACATTTAGCTGCAATTCTCCACCTTCCGTTCGCAGTTTGTACAATTTCCGCGTTTATATTTTTCGTTTGTTTTTTACATTTATGACAATAAATTTCATCCTCCATGTTTTATTAAAGGCTACCGAAAGATTTTTTTAAATTCTTAAAGAGGGATAGCGATTCGCTCCCCCTAATTAAAGCAAACACAAGCAAGTAGATTTTTTAATGGAGTGAACTCCATTAAAAATAAACCTTAGTATCTAATATTTAAGCTACTTCTTGCCTGATCATATTTTTAGTTGGATCATAAATTAAATTTGTTCTACTTACAATGATGACGTAACAAGTAGTACCTTCTGTGCTACCTGATGCAGATGCTACAGTTTTATTGAATTCTACGTGAAGTATCAAATTACTTTTACTTTGAGATACGTTTTGAGGTTGATCCGACAAGTCAATGCTATAAATTGGATAATCCCTTTTGTAAAATTCTGGTTCGATGTATGGAATTGATGGCTTGGAACTCATTGATTTTTTGAAGTCTAAAAATGCGTTGTACGCCAGAGAATAATCATTTTCATCGAAATCCAAATCTTGATTTTCCTCCGGGTATCTTCTACCACCTAATTCGATCCAATAATTTCTTACGTCTTTATGATTGAATCTAGAATTGTCCTTTTTCTGGTCGTTCGACGCGTCAGTTTGAAAAACTACGAAGCACCATAACGGATTATGCACGTTTCTGTAAATATTTGTAATATCGAACATTAAGGTTTTTCCTGTAACGTTTTTATGTTCTATGCACTGCCAACTTTTGAATTGAAATTGGTACGGCACGCTTCTAAGTTCTGCGATCAAATTAACTTTAGATTCGTTTTTATATTCAATCACTGGAACTCTCAAAACAAAAGATTTTATCTCCACAACTCCATCACTAGGTATAATCGAGGTTGCATCCTTTTTCCAAACTTGAATAACGTTATTATCGCTGTTTCGAATAAAAATTATTTCAAAACCTCCCTTGAAAATTGGAATGGTTATATCTTTGAAAAACCCCAAACCTAAATCACCGAGATAACCAACTGCACTGAAATTACCACCTCCTATTGCTTTCGAATTAAAACCTGAATTTAAAACTTCCCCATTATAATTCTTAGGGCCTGCAAAAGTGACAAGGCCCTGTACCAAGCCAGAAATGCCCGGATTCTCAATTTCGTCTACTACAACATTGTGTTTTTTCACTTCTACACTCGAAAACATTTGACCCACGAAATTATCTATCAACATGACTGAATCTGAACCTGAATACGCCTTGGTTGGATCTTTCGACTTTAAAACTCCCTTTACGTAATACTGAATGTTTTTAGACAGAAATTCGTCTTCTAGATCAATTTTGAAAGTTGTCCTTTTGTTTTCAGCATTCAAATTTAAAGTTGAAGTTGGATTTATTGTACGAAACTGCTTTCGCACAATATCGTCTTGATATTTATCAAAAATCTTTTTAGTTTGATACATACTTTATTATAGTAAAACATAATTTTTTTTGATTTTTTTTATTTAGGTACTATGAATAAATCTTTAAATACTTGACTTGTATTTGTCTTTAACGTTAAAGAGGGTGGCCAATTTGGCCACCCCCACTTTAAGAGTTTTGAAAATATTCTTTAAATGTTCTCGACTTGTATTCGACTTTAAGGTTAAAGAGGGGAGGTGATTCGCCCCCCCTCTTTAAGAGTTTTGAAAGAAATTTTTAAGTGTTCTCGACTTGTATTCGACTTTAATATTTAGGTACTATGAAAAAAATTTTTTATGAGATTTTCTCATAAAAAACACAACTCACTGTAATAACTAAATTTAAACATTTTTTCTAATCGCGTTTATAATTTCCGCTTTTCCCAGTTCTTTTCCCTTTTCTAAAAGTTTCGCTTTTTCCGTATCATTATTTTTATAACCGTTCAAAATGTTGGTTTTCATCTCGTCGTAATTTTTAATTTCTTGTTCAATATTGTTGAATTCCTCATCCGAAATTTTACCATCTTTCAAAGCATTCGTGATTTTTTCCTCTATGGAATTTAATTTTGTTCTCGCCAAAAGTGCGATATCCGAATGTTTATTAATTTTGTTTCCTACATAACTGCCCGAAGTTCTCAGGATTGCAGAAAATGTTGTTAATACGACTGAAAGTGGAACTCCAAAAGGGATTGCCACAGGGAGAGTGATACAAACACCAATCATCCCCAGTTCGGTTAACGTAGTGAAACACTCTATTCCGAAAAACGTTTTCGATAATTTGCAGTATTTTTTTCTCAAATTTCCCCTCATTTTCATTTCGTTTTTTAAAAATTCATATTGTTTTATAATGCGATTTATTCTATAATTGTTGGAATTAAATTCCGGAACTGGAATCTGAGGGTAAATGTTTTTGTAAAACGGAGTAAATTGTATGTCATTTTCAACTGCAGGAGCAGACGGTTTTTGGTTTTCATCAATGTTGTTCATCTTATTTATTATACAAATTATTTACTTTTCAGCAACAAGTAAGCTTTAATATCGTCGAATTGAATCTGTTCATTATTTCCCGTGGTTGTTGACAATTTTATCATTTTTATTTCTTTCAGTCCTTTTCTTAGTGGAATGAAAACTACTTTCTTTGGTTTTTCCGTGTAAATAGTATTAGGTGGCATTGGTTTCTCTATGAAAGAAACGTGTAATAACTCGTTTTCAACGTGCAAATGGGGATGTTCATCATGATTTGTAAAGCTATATTCCGTAATGTTACAATGCCATTCGACTATATTATCAGAAAGAACGAGTTGTTTCGGATTATTCTCTGATACGTAGTTGGTATTCTTTTTAAACAAATTATTGGAACCTAAACAATGTTTCAACTGAAATATATCGCAAAAATTCCCCTCATCCACAATCTTCATGTCCATGGGAAAGTATGCAGCAATTCTGTAAGAATCGTCTTTTAAATACTCGAGATCGAATTTCAAACTATTCGGAGTAACTTGTTGTATTTCTTTCATTTGAGCTTCAGAATACTTTTTCATAGTTTCTTTTTTCTCTAACAAACTAGTTTGAAAATTGGATAAAAAACTAATCAACTTGGCTTTGAATGAACTCACATTGAACGTTCCATCGATTTTATATTTTAGATCATATTTTCCATCAGTAAAAGTATATCTGTAAGCGAACACGAAGTTTTTTATCTCAAACGTTTTCCTAGTTGTAAACAACAAAGCTGACATACCCAACTGATACTCTTTATTCGGATCGAGTGGAATTGGACTCTCAAACCTTAGTGTATCTCCTGAAATTTTTATAAACATTATTTATTTATATATAATAAATATAATAAATAAAATGAGTCAAAAATATAACATAGAGCTTTTTTCATTTGAAGAAAAGACAGCTTCTCACGATTTACTACCTCTGCCCCTACGCTGCCTAGTGGTAGGGCCATCCGGATGTGGAAAAACCAATCTATTGTGCAACCTGATTGTACAACCATGGGGAATTCCGTTTGGAAATCTTTACATATTTTCCAAATCTTTAGAGCAAAAAGTTTATAAAGATTTGAGAAAAGCTTACGAAAAAATAGCGGCTAAAGTTGGAACGGAAATAGCTCATTTTTACAATAATTGTGACGAACTAATTGTACTAGATGATTGTCAGTCGAACAGTTTGATAGTTTTTGATGATTGCGTTAATGTTCAACAACAACAGATTATAAAAGATTATTACATGAGAGGACGTCATAAGAATATTTCTTGCATTTATCTAACTCAATCATTCACTAAAGTTGATACACAGTTGATTAGGGAAAATCTGAATTTTCTGTGTATTTTCAAGCAACGCCTAGTTTACATGAAAGCGATTTACGATGAGTATGTTGGAACAGATTTTACTTTTGATCGATTCAAAGAAATATGCAACGAATGTTGGTACGATAATCATGGATTTCTGACGATAAACCTCGAGAAAAAATTAAAAGATGGCCGATACATGAAAAAGTTTGAGAAAACGTTTCTTGAATAAACGATCAAAAACACCGTTAGACGATCAAAAACACCGTTAAATCACCGTTAGACGATCAAAATAACCGTTAAACCATCGTTAGACGATCAAAATAACCGTTAAACCATCGTTGAAACGTTTTTTAAATATACGATCAAAATAACCGTTAAACCATCGTTGAAACGTTTTAAAAATATACAATCAAAAAAAATTTTTTGTTTACTATAATAAATAACTATGCCTACTGTTAAGCATTTAGAAAAAAATTTGTTGAAAAAATATAACGAACATAAAAAAAATATTGAAACTGATGATTCAGAAACTCGTGATCAAACTGATGATCAAACTGATGATTCAGAATTAGAACCAGAAAATCGAATTTTAATGAGAAAACCCAAAAAAGAAATGACTGTCAAGGAAGCTAACAAAATTCGAAAACTAGAACAAGAGTTAAGAAGTGCTTTCAGAGAAGCAAGAGTGGATATGCTGAATGATAAAGAAACCAAAGAAAGAATGTTTGCTCCCATCACGGAAAAATTAGTTGAAGTGAAAAATGCTGTGAAACAAGCTGACGAGGACTTCAAGAAGTTGGAAATTGTTCCTTACATGCAAGCTCCTATGGCGAGTAGTCCTCCTGTCAAGAAAAGAAAACTGGTGACTTTCGGGCCTACTAATACTCTTGAAATTAAACCAACAGAAGGAGCTTCTGCACTAGTTGATACGACATCAGATGAGACCGTAGTAAACACAAGAAATAGTTTATCAAACATCATGGATATGGTAGATCAGAATCAATCCCCATCGAATAGTGTTGGTCCGAAAGGAATTGGTCCGATTGCTAGACTTTACATCAGACAGGATGATAAACAATTTGGTATATGGGGAGAAGAGGACAAAATTTTCATCGGAGACCAACAAATTCAAGTAAACGGAGATGCAATCGTTATTCAAAAAGAAACGTACAAAGGAACGCACGGATTATGGCGTTTGTTAACTGATCCTCTAGGGCCTGATCCTGATAAATACACTCAAGAGGATTTGAAAGTTTACAAGAAAATTCTCATTCAAACTAATTCTTTATACCAAAAGAATGATCCAACTACTAATAAAGTAAAGTCCAGTACAGGGAAAAAATGGAAAGATTTGATCGCACCTATTTGGAAAGAAATCAAAGCAAGTAAAGTTGGTTCGGGCTTGATAGAATATTCTGAAAATCCAGTGGAATTTAAATACATCGACAACCTCCAACAGCTGCATCAGCGTTTGTACTATTTGTACGCACAAGAACGAGCTGGTAATAACAATTTTCACAATGAAAAATTAGGAATTGTAAAGTTTATAACCGATCAGTTGGAAAAAAACATAGATAATCCCAAAGGAATAGAATATCTGTTGAGAGTTGTAAACAGTTTACCGAAAGGTATAATTAAAAATGGTTCCGGAGTTTTAAATACTTTGCTGAACAAACTTGATGGTTTCGTACCTGAAATGCATTTGTCGGGTGGATACAACTATTGTGGTCCATTTACAAAACTAGATAAACGATTGAAAAGAGGAGATCTGGGAATTAATAAATTGGATGAAGGCTGTAAGGAACATGATAAATTTTACAGGGATCACACAGACACGAAAGAAAGACATGTAGCAGATAAAGCACTGGAGGAATTAGCAAAAGAAAGAATGTACGCGAGTGATGCAAGTTGGAAAGAAAAAACTGATGCAGCTAAAGTGAGTGCTTTAATGAAAAGTAAACAATATTTCGGTATGAAAATTCATTATTAAAAAAATTTACTATAATAAATAACTATGATCACGAAAAAAATAGATTTAACCGAAAATCAATTAACCAAATTGCGAACCGCTTACAAAAAGCGTAGATCTGTTACAGTTCGTTTGACAGCGAAACAAATTTCAGGAAACGGAAAACATAAAATCAGTCTGTGGGAAACTCAATCAAAAACATTTGAAAAAGCGAGAAAAGAAAAGAAAGGAATTACGTTAACTTTGGATTATGAACAACTACATTTGAATCACACGGGTGGATTCCTACCACTGTTATTTGCAGGAATAGGAGCACTTGGAGCGTTATTGGGTGGAGGTGCTGCAGTAGCATCTTCAGTAATAGATTCAAAACATAAAGCTGCTGAAGAAGCGGAAATAAAACGTCATAATCTCGAGATGGAAAAACTAGCTCAAAATGCAAAAAGTTTAAGTATTGGGTCCGGTTTAAAAAAACGAAAAAAACGGAAAACTACCAACCTCTGAGTAATTTAGATTTAAATCGTTATGCGAAAAATTTTAAAATAAAACATTTCCGAGGTGTTTTCATGAAGGATGAACTTCCTAATCGGTCTAAACCCGTTGAATGCGGAATTATTAATTTAGAAAATTCTAATCAAAATGGTAGTCACTGGACTTGTTATTTTAAAAAATCCGAAAAAGAAAAATATTATTTCGATTCCTATGGAAACGCATCACCGCCTAAGGAGTTGGTAAAATACTTGGAAAATAAAAATATTTTTTACAATTCCGAACAAATTCAAAAAAATAACGATCCTCCAATTTGTGGTCATCTGTCTTTGATAGTGTTAAAAGAACTTTCAAACGGAAAAGATTATGAAACTGTTTTAAAAACATGCAGAGGGAAATTGAATTCTGAAAAAACTTGGTCTCTGTAGGAGACAACTCTTAGTATAATATTGTTGTTTTAATGGAAATTTTCCATTAAAAACGTTTTTTTATTAAAATCTAAAAAAATGAGAGGTAAGTTAAAAGGATCTCACCAATAATAGACAAAAGAAAAAGGTGGGTGTGTACCATACACCCACCTTTAAGAATTCAAAAAAATGAGGGGTTAATTAAAAGAATCTCTTTTCTAATAAAAAAATGAATGATTCGAAAAATTATATATCCTATAATAAAATGTATGATACGAGAAGGCATTGTGAAAAGTGCAATGTTAGCACTACTTATAAAAATTGGGCTAGGCACCTAAAGTCTAAGAGTCATGGAAAAAACGACCCGGACCGGACAATGACTATCAGAAAACCTAGAAAAGCAAAACCTGTATTTGTAAATCCGAGGAAATTGCACAAAGTATTTAATTTTAGTGAAAAAGTATTTGAAAAAAACAGAGAAGCTAGAAAAGTGAAATCTGTATATGTAATACCGAGGAAATTGCACAAAGTATTTAATTTTAGTGAAAAAGTATTTGAAAAAAGCAAAGAACCGAAAACGGAAGTTGTTGAAAAGGAAACTGCATTTGAATCTAGATTAGTGACTTACAACATTAAAAATACGAAAGGATTTAAAGATGCTTCCAAATTTCTGAACAGTATTGAAAGAACCACAACAGGTTTAATCAAATGGAAACTTAGAGAAATGAAACTAAAAGTTAATGTAGTTTTAATCGCAGAATTTAAAAAAGGAACTAACAAAAATAACATGGAGTATCAGGAACTCAATTTCAAAACTAAAAACGTAATAATATTGCATTCAGCAGAAGTTGCAAACTGTTACGATGAAATGAAACAGAAAATTCTAAATGAAATGGAAACGTTCGAAATTAAAGGATCTAATTGGCAACTTCATAAGATCAAACATTTGGAACTGAACGTTAACAAGTACGTTCCTTTGAAAGGATCGTCTTACATTGAACTCCCTAAGTTTCTACAAAGTAGGAAAGCAATTATAAATGTGAAAAATGACGATAATAAATGTTTCCTTTGGTCTGTTCTTTCAGCTTTACATCCAGCTGATAAAAATTCTGATAGAATAGGAAAGTACATTAGTTGGGAACATGAGTTTGACGAAGCGTTGAAAGATATCAGTTTTCCTATGAAACTTACAGACGTAAAAAAGTTTGAGAAAAGAACTGGGATTTCCATTAATGTTTACTGTCTGAATGAAAAAAATACTATAGTACCCTTGGAAATAACGAAAGATGAAAAGGAAAGGCACATTGACTTGTTGTACTTGAAAAACGAGAAAACTGAACATTACTGCTGGATCAAAGATCTATGGAAACTGGTAGGTCATAGTCAGCTAACAAAGGATGGTCACAAACGATTTTTATGTAAAATGTGTTTAAATAGCTTTGGAACTCAGGTTAAACTAAACGAACATAAAGTATATTGCGGTGTTCATAAAGCTGTTAAGGCGGAATTACCAGAACCTTATGATAACATCTTACAATTTGAAAATTATAGACACTCTTTAAAAGTACCTTTTACAATTTATGCAGATTTTGAATGTATGTTACAAAAGATTGATACCTGCAAACCAAATCCCGATGAATGCTATACAAATGACATTCAAAAACATGAACCGTACAGTTTTGTTACTTCATGAAAAATGCCGAAGACGAAAGTAGGAAAAACTATGTAGGCGATTATAAACTTGTACAATATTCTGGGCAGGATGTGGTAAAAGTATTTTACGAAAAAATAAAAAAAGATGCCTTAATGGTGGCGAGAAAATACTATGACGTTAATATTCCCATGAAAGATTTAACCGAAGAACAACAAAGAGAATACGATATTGCTGAGAGTTGCCACATTTGTGAAAGAAAATTTAATGAACTCCCACCTATAATTGAAAATAAACTTGATGTACTGAGAAAAACAATTCAACACTTTATTGATAAAAAAGATGACAATCAAGCAGATATATATAATGAAGAATTAGAAGTTTTGAAGTCAAATATACCTGATAATTGTATAAAAGTACGGGATCACTCACATTTGACTGGAATGTACAGAGGAGCAGCTCATTCGATTTGTAATTTAGAATATAAAAATCCTAAGTTTATTCCAGTATTTTTCCACAATCTTTCTGGCTACGATGCACATCTATTTATTAAAGAATTTGAAAAAGATAATTACGATATTAAACTTTTACCGCAAAGTGAAGAGAAGTACATTTCCTTTTCTAAAATGATAGCTTATGAAATTGATGAACTCGATAAAAATGGTCACAAAAAGAAAAAGACTATAGAATTGAGATTCATAGATTCTTTTAAATTTCTTTCTGCTTCTTTAGATTCTTTAGCTAAAACTTTAACTAAAAATCAATTTAAGGAAATAAAAAAGTATTTCCCAAAAGAACATCTCGAACTAATTACTAGAAAATTAGCTTATCCATATGAGTATATGGACTCTGTTGAAAAATATCGAGAAACTAACCTTCCACCTATAGAGAAATTCTACAGTAAACTAACTGGAGAAAATGTTAAAGAAAATGATTATAAAAATGCTCTAGAAATTTGGTCTACATTCAAAATTAAAAATTTGGGAGAATTTACAGAACTTTACAATAAAATTGATGTTCTTTTGTTAGCAGATATCATGGAAAACTTTAGAAATATATCTTTAGAAAAATATAAATTAGACCCCGCTTGGTATTATACAACACCAGGTTTCGCTTGGGACTGTATGTTGAGAATGACCAAACAAAAGATAGAATTGTTAACAGATTATGATAAGATTTTACTCATAGAAAAAGGAATAAGAGGCGGAATTTCTCAATGTTCAAAACGATACGCGAAAGCTAATAATAAATATATGGGAGACCAATTCATCAAAGAAAAAGAAACTGTTTTCATTGAATACTTGGATGCAAATAATCTTTACGGTTGGGCGATGAGTAAATTTTTACCTTATGGAAATTTTGAATGGAAAATGGATCTAGATAATTTCGATATACAATCCATTCCTGATGATTCACCCAAGGGTTATATTTTAGAAGTTGATTTAAAATATCCTCAAGAACTCCACGATTTACACTCTGATTTTCCTTTAGCTCCTGAAAATAACTATGGTGATGAAAAACTATCAAAACTTTTATGCACGTTGTATGATAAGAAAAAATACGTTATCCATTACATTACGTTAAAACAGTATTTACAACTAGGAATGAAATTAGAAAAAATTCATAAGGTTTTAGAATTTGGCCAAAGTGCTTGGTTAAAAAGCTATATTGATTACAATACAAATCTTAGAGCAAAAGCCAAAACAAAATTCGAAGAAAAATTTTTTAAAGAGATGGTTAATAGTGTATATGGGAGGACAATGATGAATGTACGTAAACATGTGGATATTAGGCTTTGTTCTGATGGTTTTAAATTGGAAAAACTAATTTCAAAACCAAACTTTAAAGGTAGAACTATTTTTTCCGAAAACTTAGCAGCTGTACACATGGAAAAAGTAAATATCACATTTAAACAACCAATTTTCATTGGTATGAGCATTCTAGAAATTTCAAAAACTTGTATGTATGATTTTTATTACAACACAGTTAAAAAACAATATAAAAGTGATGTAAATTTATTATACGGAGATACAGATAGTTTAATAATGGAAATAAAAACGGATGATTTTTATAATGATATGAAAAATATGTTGGATCATTTTGATACTTCTGACTATCCAAAAAATAATGTTTACAATATTCCACAAGTTAATAAAAAAGTGTATGGGAAATTTAAAGATGAGTTACAAGGTAAGATTATGGATGAGTTTATTGGACTTCGCCCAAAGTGCTACGCTTTTAAAATATTCGAAACTAATGATGTTACGAAAAAATCTAAAGGAGTAAAGAAAAATGTCGTTAATAAGGGTTTAAGTATAGAGGATTATAAAAGATGCTTATTCTTTAAAGAACCAAACTATCAGAAACAGATATTATTCAAATCGAAAAAACACGATGTGACCACAGTACAACAGAATAAGAAAGCTCTTTCCGCTCATGATGATAAAAGATTTATAATGAAAAATGGCATAGATACTTTGGCTTGGGGTCACTATGAAATAAACATAAGTAGAGACAATTTTAAAACTCGCCTTGAAGAAATAATAAAAGAAAATAATAAAAAAGAAATGGAATTATAGGTAGGATTAAAGTAAATACTAAATTATAATTTTTATAAGGGATCCCTTATAAAAGCCTAATGGGACCTCCTCTTACAAATATTCTGTGCACAAAGTTTAGCATAATTTGATTATCCTCTTCGATGCATTCAAAACAAATATTACCATTTCGTACTCTAACCCTAGAATTTCTGAAAGGAGTAAAATTTAGAATGTTTTCAGTTAGTTTATTTTTTCCGGTAAAAAAGTTACGTTTCACAGTTGGTAAATCCAAAAACTTATGATACTTCCTCACGAAATAATCAGTCAGTTCTCCAGATTCAGATACTTCCCACCACTCACTCTTGGAAAGACAATTTCCATCTTCTAGTTCTCTTAACGTTTTAAAGTGTTCCATTTTTATTTTATTGGAGAGATCCTTTTAACTTACCCCTCATCTGAATTGAATACTTAAAGGTGGGTCCGTAGATTAAAAAAAATATTTTCTATAATAAATAAAGAGATATTGGTTTAAATGATGAAGCATTAGATTTATGTGATGAACATGGAGGTTTCTGGGGGTTGGTAAAGACACCTGAATTTCGATTTTATGATAGAAACTGTGACGCACTAGACGAGATTCAACGTGTATTGAGAGAGTATAGATATTCTAAAGGGTTGTTGAAAGAACGTTTTTTGGGTGTTGATGGTAAACCACCGCTCCTAAAAATCCAGGTTCCTAAAAATGCTTCTGAATATCAACTTAGAAAATTGCTTTATAGTGAGAGTAAAGACAAACTAAAGAAGGATTTTGAGTTTCAGTTTCGATACTGTTGCTAAAAGCTCAGGATGTTTGGAATATGAAGGAGATTTTATTTTTAATGAGCTGTGTTCATTAAAAAGTTCTTATGCTACTAACTAGCAGGTTATTTTATATTGTATTGTTGTACACTTTTCCTGTCTGAATCGACCTCACCTTTAAATAGATTGGGATTCCCAAATTCAGAAGAGCGTCTCGTCATTTTAATTTAAGACGATTCAAAAATATTTTTAGCGTGACGTCATTTTAATTTTTTTATTTTTTCTAGTGAAAACATCAGAGGGAGCTAAATTTCGAAAATATCGACCCCCTAAATTTGCATTTTTTTAGAGTTCACTAGAGTTTCTGATAAAAAAATATTTTTTAAAAAAGTCACTGGTTCTGATGTTTTGTGGTAAAAAAGTTTTATCAGGGATTCAAGTGAAAATAAAAAACATCAGGGATTCAAGTGAAAATAAAAAACATCAAGGATTCAAGTGAAAATATGTGTTCTGATCTTTTATGTTAAAACTTTTTATCAGAGATCTAAGGCAGTGAGCCAGGATTGGTATTCCGATACTACTACTAGGTACCTACCTAAACCGTTGTGTAATAGTTTGCCCATCAATAATACTTCAACGGTTGTTCAAGTTGCAAAAGTACCTATCAGCAAAATCCAGCCCCTTCTTGGTAGATGAGCCGTTGTGTAATAATTTACCGTTGTGTTATAATTTACCGTGGTGTAATAATTTACCGTTGTGTAATAATTTACCGTTGTGTAATAATTTGCCGTTGTGCAATAATTTGTCGTTGTCTAATAATTTGTCATTGTGTAATAATTTGCCCATCAATAATACTTCAACGGTTGTTCAAGTTGCAAAAGTACCTACCTATCCAGAAAATCCAGCCCCTTCCGCGTAGATGAGCCGTTGTGTAATAATTTACCGTTGTGTAATAATTTGCCATTGTGTAATAATTTACCCATCAATAATACTTCAACGTTTGTTTAAGTTTCAGAAGTACCTACCAACAAAATCCAATAGTCCATCACTTACCAAATGAAATAATTATCGTAGAACAAACAACTCGACTTCATACAGCCATCCTTGATTACAATCAGGTGCTCCTTAGTGATGAAATCCCGGCCGGATTTATACCGTTTGATTCACGATCGTGTTGACGAAGCTTTTTGGTGCACCCGAACGGCTGGACGTACAGTGCTCCGGGTGGTCTTAAAAAATTGTTTAGCTCAAGACAAATTTATTATCGTAAAAAAAAACCATACCCTTCAATCTAACGTTTTTGAGATACGGCGTTCTGAAATTTTCAACCCCTATTTTGGACCCCTTAGAGATGACTGACAGTAACGTCGAGCTTCGAGGACCAACTAGACCCCGAACGGAACCTATAACCCGAATTTTATCAATTTTGTTTCATGGTAACTAAGAAAAGTGGCCCGTACGGCGTACGGCGTACAGCGGACAGACAGAAATATTTTTATTGCAGTTTCGTATTCTACATACCTTGAAACGTAAACCATCAAATTCTGAGGGGGGTAAGAATTTTGGTTTATTATTTTCAATAATGAACCATTGGAATCGAGCATGAAAAAAAAAAAAATTCTTACCCCCCTCAAAATTTGATGGTTTACGTTTCAAGGTATAAGTATGTAGAATACGAAACTGCAATAAAAATATTTCTGTCTGTCCGCTGTACGCCGTACGCCGTACGGGCCACTTTTCTTAGTTACCATGAAACAAAATTGATAAAATTGATAAAATCAATTCATTGATAAAATGAAACAAAATTGATAAAATTGATAAAATTACACCATTGTGTAATAATTGTGTAATATTGTCTTAGTTTGATCTATTCTCCATCACTTTGATTCTTTGAGTGTGAGGCACTGCTTCTGATAATACGATCATTTGATGTGTTGACCCTTTTGACCTTATACATTTAAAATAGATTATGGTTATCAATTAAATGGATCCTTTTTCCCGTTTCAACGGGAGCTAAATTGGGTTGGTTGAAAGAAATATTTTCTAGTCTAGTTTTCATTTAGTCGACAATTTAGTCTATTTCAGTAGCTAACACTGTAAAGCGAGTTTGGCAAACTTCCGTCAAATTGTCGCTCCTGAAGCGATCCTGCTCCTACGTCCATTTGTTGTTCCCTGACATTATATTTTCATTTGAAGAAAGATGGTTATTTTGGTGTTTATAGGTACAAGTTTCACGGACAAACAGATCAGTCAAAGTAGGTGAACATTTGGGAATATTTCGAGGTTCCTACTTGGGTTCAGCGACCATCGGAATTTCATAAATTGCGAGTTACACGAGGTGGGAGTCATTTTTCCCTCATTTTCTTTGCTTCTGCTCACGTTTACCGTGAGTCCTCCATCCACTGAGCACTCGGTCAGTCTGTTGAGTTTGGAATGCATAATATCCAGTGTTACTACGTTGAGCCACCATGATAACCCGCTTTCTACCTCCTGAGTCCTCCTCATCAGGAGATCCAGAACCAAAAGAAACATATTCGTAGTTGGTAATTGCACACATCTCATCACATCCATTGCGATAGCCTAATTTTCTGTGAAAATTAACTAATATATTATTACTTTTGTTTCCCCAAAATTAATACGACCCTGTACTGCATCAACTACTCCGAGATGGAAAAGAGTTCAAACCAGCATCTAAACGGCAGGCCTGTAACTGAGGGTGGAAATGAGAGGGGGAGTTACACGCATTAATCACCCGGAGCTTTTTTCGCGTTGGCGGAAAATTAAGACAAGTCACACCTCAGAATAGAAGACTTAAACGTGTATAGCATCCGCAACCGACTGCATTATCCGTAGGACACCAGCAATCAACTCAGAACATTATATATTCAAACGGCCCTTGATCAATAATAATTAAGGCATCTTACAACACTGTTCTTTTTTTTCGCGAACCATTATCGTTTAGGTCTCGCCGAGCCGCGCTGTATAAATTCACAATATAAGTAGGTGGTGATAATGCTTTGTCAACTTCATTGTCTTGAACGGAACGTAGGCTCCATCCATGTTTCTCAAGACCCGGAATATTTGCATTACAATGGTTATTGGTTCATTTTGTCGTTCTGATGGCTTAGAATTTCTTTTCTTCTCGAGTGAGCGATAACTCTTAATATGTGCATTTCGACTATTTCTCGCACGGATTATGCGGCGCGTGTTGGTGTAATTGAAAGCAAAATAGTTCATCAGTCGGATAGAGGGCGCGGCGCTCGTTCTGCGAAAGTCGAATGAAGACATTAAATCACTAGGCACATCCGTCAACCAACCATTTTTAATTTTTTTATTTTTTATTTTTTTAGAACGGTAAACCTATAATACGGCGAACCGTCATGGAATAGGTTAAAAAAATGATTATTTTTCTCAGTGATGGAAAATTTATAGTTTCACAGCGACCCACACACATCGTTCGATATAGCCCGATAATTCATAAGAGCGGATGTATATACCTGACAATGTTAATTATGTACCCATGCGCGAGACGAAATGCACACTTGATGTATTGATTACATACGTACTCGATTAATTACACTGATTAATTTACGTTTTATTAATAGCCACACGTATTTAAAGTAAGTAATACGTTGTATATATATACATACACAAAATTATTACTAGGGTAAAACCCCCAGTTTTCGGCACCCTTAAGGAAGTTTTTGACGGTTTTCATCATACCTCAAACTAAATTTGAGCTGTTGGGCAACAACTCCACTGCTTTTATGTTTGTTAATGTCTCTCCTTCCGTAATATACGTGAGCTTAACCTGCAATTTCAATGATTTATTTTTAAATAAAAGAAAATATATGGAAAACCTATGACGCGTACCAGGAATGTCATTGCTTACCAAAATTGTTAGGAACCGCTTTCACTGCCGATGGCTTGCGGCGGACTTACTTCCTGTAGTGGGATCAGCATCACACTACCTACCTACTCCCTGGACCTTCTCTAATATTATTACTTGTATCCCTAGTTACCGTTGTAACTAGGGAATGATCATCTTGCTAATAAAGTTCATTCTTTGATGACCGTTCATGAAACTTCCGTGATTCTTATTATTTACTTAATATAACACTACATGGTGTCAGAAGTGGGATGGGTAAGTATATTTTTTTTAAATTGAAAAAAAAAAACAACATGCCCCGAACTAGACAAAACCACAAGAAGTCCAGTAAAATGCAAGAAGACAGTGATGAAGACCTATCTCCATCAAGAGTCCGGAAGGGTTATACTTTTTCATCTCTTCCGTTTGAGCATTTCTTGAATAGCAAAAATACCCTTGACTGGCTATCTTGGCGGCGGAAGTTCAATCGATACCGCCTTACTTCCCGGTTGATCTACGAGCCAGAGGAAGTTCAGGTGAGCGTTTTACTGTTAAGTATAGGAGACGACTCTGAAGACATATTTGATTCATTCAACCTGAAACATCCGTCGGATGATGAGGTAGTCCTGAAATTCGATGGGTTTTTTGAAAAAAAGATCAACTATGTTTACGAAAGAGCCAAGTTCAATAAACGCTGTCAGCTCGAGCACGAGACTGCTGAAAATTTCGTCCTGAATTTGGTTAAACTTATTAAAACTTGTGCCTATGGTACGCTTCGAGACGAACTCCTTCGTGACCGTTTAGTAGTAGGGATAAGGGATCAAAAGCTCTCAGAGGATCTTCAAATGGATCCCTTTCTTACCTTGGACTCAGCTTTCGCAAAAATTAAACTAAACGAATCAGTTAAAGGTCACCAAAATACAGTTCGTGGTGACCAAGGCTCCTCCACTGTAGCGGCACTTTCAATGGCTAAAGCTCCCCCTAAGGACGCTACTAGGCAAGGATATTCTCGACGGTTCAAGTGCTTCAAGTGCGGAGACGAGAATTTTCATAAGTCAGACACATGTAAAGCCCGTACTCATAAGTGCTCGGTGTGTCGCCGTGTTGGTCATTATGAAAGTTGTTGCAGAAAGAAGGGACGGATCTCTAAAGTTAATGAGGTTGGTAATAACCAAGATTAATCTAATGAAGATACATTCCTAGATTCGGTTGAATTGCAATATCTATCTATAAATGAAAACGTTGTGCCAGCGATCAAAATTGAGCTGATTGTAAATGGTAATCCAGTAACTTTTAAGGTTGACACTGGGGCGGACGTCACTTGTGTACCTTTGAGGTGTTGGGACCTGATGAAAAATAAACCAAGGTTGACTCCCTATAGTGGAGTGATAGAACATGCCGGAAGAACCCCCTTAACCTGTATGGGGAAATTCTCTTCTCTTCTACAGTCCTCTGCCGGAATAACCTGTCATGAAATTGTCTATGTCATTAAAGAACTAAAACAAGCTCTTCTGGGTCGAACCCCGATTAGCTCCCTTTCGCTTCTATCCTTCAATGAACATCTGTCGGTAAATTCTCTATCACTCGAGAAATTAGAAGACCAGTATAAGGGGTTGTTCGCGCAATATCCAGGCTTATTAGTAGGAGGACCTTATACAATTAAATTGAAGAAAGACGCAGTTCCCCACGCCATAGCTGCTCCACGACGAATACCGCTCCCACTTTTCGATAAGGTAAAATCGGAAATCCTTAGAATGGAAAAAATGGACGTAATCGAGAGAGTCGAAGAAGCTACAGAATGGTGTTCCCCAATAGTTGTCGTTCCTAAACGTAATGGATCTGTTCGTCTGTGTGTTGATTTCACAAAACTCAACGAGCACGACATTAGGGAAAGGTTTGTTTTACCATCTTCGGAAGAAACTTTAGCAGCAATTGGGCAGGCAAAATTTTTTTCGAAACTGGACGCTCGCATGGGTTTTTGGCAAATCCCCTTGGACGAAGAATCTAAAAACTACACGTGTTTCCTTCCGTTTTAAACGCCTTCCTTTCGGGATTTGTTCTGCTCCGGAACATTTCCAACGTAGATTACGTCAACTGTTGATGGGAATGGAAGGCTGTGTCAATCTTATGGATGACATTCTGGTTTTTGGGAACTCCTTGGACGAACACAATACTCGTCTTCATAGGGTGCTTGATAGACTCCTGAAGCATAACATCACACTAAATCGCGAAAAATGTGAGATTGGTAAAACTTCGGTTCTATTCCTTGGCCATGAGGTTTCGGAAAAAGGAATATTGCCTGATAAGAATAAAATTAAGGCTATTCGGGAACTACCGCCTCCTAAAAATGTAACAGAATTGAAACGTTTTATGGGTATGTTTAATTATTTATCTAAATTCATCCCAAATGCAGCTACTATGTCACAGCCTATTAAAGAGTTGCTAAAGTCAACTGTTGAATACACTTGGGGTAATGCACAGCAGGAAGCATTCGATAAAATGAAACAGGCCTTAGCTTCTCCTCCAGTTCTCAGGCCGTTTGATCTCAGTGCTCAGAGTAGGTTATCTGCAGATGCCTCATCATTCGCTCTTGGTGCGGTTTTGGAACAAAAACCTAAGGATGCAGACAATTTCCAGCCCGTCGTTTACATTTCTCGCGCTCTCATTCCCGCGGAAGTGTCGTATGCCCAAATTGAAAAAGAGGCATTGGGTATCTCATGGGCCTGTGAGCGCCTAGCTATGCACCTCAAAGGTTTGAAATTTTCTATAATCACTGATCATAAACCTCTTGTTTCTCTGTTGGGTAATAAGCCAATGCATGACTTGTCTCCACGATTCAACGTTTTCGATTAAGGCTGCTTGGCTTTGACTACACAATTTCACATGTCTCCGGTAAATCATTCTTCGTCCCTGATGCCCTTTCCAGAGTTGAAAATCTAAAGTTTGAAATTGATAATCTCTCAAAGTGCAAGATTGTTGAAAACTCCGTAGAATTCGTACACAATAATTTGGCTGTATCAGATATTCTACATAGAGAAATTGTTAAACAAACAGTGGAAGACCCCTCATTACAAGATTTAATTACTTCTATGTCGAATGGGTGGCAGAAAACCCCACGAGCTATAGACAAGTTATCCCCATATTTCAAATATCGTTCATTACTAACTTACTCTAACGGAATTATAATGATGGGTACCAGAATACTTATTCCTCGTAAATTGCAACCTCTGATGCTTGAAAAGTTGCATTCAGGCCACTTGGGAGTGACCAAATGCCGCAGACTTGCAGCAGTAACCATCTGGTGGCCTGGCATTACAAGAGACGTAGAGAAGAAGGTAGCAGACTGTTACATTTGTGCCATCAACCGTACTCCGAAGAAGGAGGATCAACGGATCTCCGTTCCCGGAACTTCCGTGGTTGAAGATAGGAAGCGATCTTATGCAAATCGACGGGAGCACCTATTTGGTGGTACAAGACTATTTTTCAAGATTTCTGTTTGTTGAAAAGATGAAATCGACATCATCATCTGCAGTCATATCTATACTGCAAAATCTGTTTAGCCAGCATGGAGTCCCTCCAGTGGTTCGAGCTGATAATGGCCCTCAGTTCGACTGCGCCGAGTTCCAAGAATGTGTGTGTGTTTTCAAATATTAAGCAGCAGCCCTCATTACCCCCAATCCAACGGCCTAGCCGAATCAGCGGTACATACTGCTAAAAAAATATTACGAAAGTGTAAAAACCTTAGAGTTGGCCTGCTTTCTTACAATTCTACCCCGTTACCGAATGGTTATGCTCCATCAGAACTACTTATGGGTAGACGTTTGAGATCCATGGTTCCAGTCTCGGCAGAAAACCTTCAACCTAGACTCCCCAACTACAAAAGGGTCAAGGAGTTTGAGAAAGAAGATAAAGAGAAGAGGAAGCGGTACTTTGATAGAAGACATGGATCAAGAGAAGCCCCGGATTTGAAAGTTGGTGATCATGTATTCATCCGCGACATGAAGATCGGTGGGGTAATTATGGAGAAGCACAGTAGCCCCAGATCGTACATCGTACATGGTCGAAACTAGAGAAGGAGGAGTGGTGCGTCGGAACCGATTTCATCTAGTGCTTATACCGGAAACCGGGAGGGGAGACCCTTCAGCTGAAGTGACATCCAATGTGGGTCAAGAAAATTTGCCTCCTAGAAATTTTGAATCGCCTGCAATGCCCGAACCAAGACCACAACGGACAAGAAGACCTCCGGTCCGTCTTGGCTTGTGAGGGGAGGATGTAGTGGGATCAGCATCACACTACCTACCTACTCCCTGGACCTTCTCTAATATTATTACTTGTATCCTTAGTTACCGTTGTAACAAGGGAATGATCATCTTGCTAATAAAGTTCATTCTTTGATGACCGTTCATGAAACTTCCGTGATTCTTATTATTTACTTAATATAACACTACACTTCCCAACGGGTTTTTCATCCATTCCGGTATGCAAAAGGTGGAAAATTATATATGCGCATGAGCACGAGAGTTCGCTGTGTCCAACGAGGTCTTCTGTAGGTTCTAAATCTTCCCAAAAGCTTATTATTAACGAAAACCACCAATGGGTGCCGAAAACTGGTGGGGGGGGGGGGGTGCCCAAAACTGGGGGTTTTACCCTACCTACTGCAGTCATTTTTATACAAAATTCGTTATAGAAATGTGTGGCTTGTGGTTTTATGTAAGATTCTAATAGCACCAATACATTTTGCTGTTAGGTAGGTAATAGGAACATTCTGTTGGTATAAGTTATCAACAACATATCTATATTATATCACACTGTGATTCGACAAGACTCAAAAGGCAGGATTAAGTCGATTTCTCCATAACCCCTCCCGATTACCATTTCCATTGGAACGTGAAATAAAAAATGGTGAAGCCATCGAAAATGAGACAGGACCCTAATGAGATTCGGTCTAGTCCTTCGGGGGCCTTAACAAATGAGTTTTATCAGGAGTCGCCGTGAGAAACCATCAGTACGCGATCTCCTCGAAGGATAATCCAAGTAAATGATCCTTCAGACGGTCCTCAACATTCATCATTCAGGTATGTCAACTCCCTCCCCACCAACGCCCCTACCAGCTCGAGACTACCTCACCGACCGCTTACAAACTACCGTGCTGCCCCGAGCTACCTAAAGATGACCCGATAACAGATTACGAGGCTCTTTAACAAATCGACCACCTTATTTTATGATATAAGTAAATGGGACTTGGAGAAATCTTCCTGAGGAAAGGGGGTTTGAGGATGTAAAAAATGTCACCCAGGTAGGTGGGGTAGGTGTGATCTTGGAAATTCCTCGAGCTGCGGAGTCGTCTGCCCAACATCTGGCCGGTGCTTTGTGTGACTCACATGAATCTCCGTGGTCTGAGGGCCTAGATAATGATCAAAAGTGGTGTCCTGTATAATAGCCATAGGCGTGTCGACTAACCCATGAAGTGCCGAGCGAATTTGTTTGCATCCCTATCGTAAAACAGGCGAATTTTAACCCTGGATTTACCTGCTCGTAATTTTGTTCCACGACTCACCAACTGCATCAAGGGTTGCTTTTACCTCACTTCACTTCGGACGTTAAACTTAGAGCAGTAGGTGCTTAGTGAGCATTCGCTTTGACGAACCACACTTTATTCGAAGCTAAATTTGAAGCAAAGTTGAGCTATCCCCAGCTTGAGCGACTCTTACTAGAATTCGGGATGGATTATCATCAAATTCTGTCGAATTTTCTATACTCCCAGGTATCTACCTGGCTCGATTTCAATTTTTCATATTCACTAATGCATTCACGTTTGGTCGGAAGTAACTGATGAAATGATAACCAATTATGGACAGCGAATGCACAGAATGTACAGACCCCCGATAAAACTTGCGAAACTCACCCGATTCCTTCATAGTCTATCCTTATAATAAGTAATCGACATTCGGCAACACTTGAATTCGAAAGGTGTTGTACCTACCTATCTAGGCCATGATGCATTTTCCATTCCTAAGAATTACTTATAATAGGGAAGTTACTCAATTATTACCTATCATTTCCTGATTAAACTGCAAGTACATAGAGTTATCGCCGGTGGTAGTTTAGACCCCTCAAAACAAACCCGGTTGTAAAAATTTACGCGCCAAGAAAACCTCCTCAGCCCCAAAAAGGATTGTTACCAACGTTACTTTTCGCCTGGGGGCAAATAGCTGCCCGCCAAACAGCGTTGAAAGAAATTTCAAGGTTGGTTGTGGGGGGGGGGGGGGGGACAGGTTTCTGTACGCATATGCAACAGAGAGGGAAAGAATAGGTTTCTACATGCACATCCAAGAGCGAGGTGAAGCTCCGACGATGTTATTTGGCGGTCAAAATGGTTATCAATCGTTTTTGCGGCTGACGAGGTTTTGTTGGTGGGTACATTTTTACAACAGGGTTGTATGGTGGGGGGAGGGGTCTCACACCTTTTTGCATTTATGATGTAAACATTTTTTCCTCCTACTTACCTAAAACAACACCTCCCTACCTAACATTTTTTCGGGTTCAGATTCTAAACACCTCCTCAGGGGCCCCAGTGAACAAGTGCAAAATGTCAGCTCTTAAAACCCGCTCTAACCTACTCCTAGAAACTGTACCGCCTTAAAATGGGGTGGAAAATGGGTGGGGGGGGGGAGGGCAAATGCACAAAAACTATCTTGGAGCATAACGAATGTGTAAGTGCAAATTTCAGCTCGATACGTATTGTCTGTGAAGCTGTAGCTCTATCAAAGAAGAACAAGAAGAACAACGACAACTTGAAAACTAGCGATTTTCAAACTTCTGTAACTCTGGCACCTGATGGTCCCCAGGCTTGAAATTTGGTGCACGTCCTCAGGGGCCCCTTGAGAAAGGGTGTACGAAAAATAACACCGGAGACCCCCCAGGGGGCCGAGTTACCAGGGGGTAAAAAAACCCCTACTTGTTCTGTCATGTGAACAGTGTTATAGATCGCGTTAGAGGTTTTCGGTGTTCTCGGCGGGCGGGATGCTCCCGCGTCATTAGATACTCTCGAACAGTGATTGTCACCTACAGGTTGTGGTAGTGAAGTAGAGAATAACGCTGCACATTATTACACACCGGTTTATTATTTTCCTGTATAGAAATGTTGTCCACGTAGACCACCGAATTCCTGTCAGCGTAAGGACCTGAATTAGTAGGGCCGTTTTTTTTGCGGTGAATACCTCTCTTCCCATAGGTGATCCTTGATGTTATTTCGTTTGAAGAATGATGGTTATTTCGGATTTTGTAGATGGGTGCGGTGGAAAAATGCATGTAACTGTAATTGCCGAACGTTACAGAGCCCACGCAGAGCTGTGTGTGGGTGGATGCATGTGTGCGAGCGTAGGTAGGCATCCACCAGAAAAAGACTACTAAATCAGGGTCTTAGACGAATAGAAATTCAGTGATCGCAAAGAGGAAAATACAGGAAAATAATTAACCGATCTGCGATAATTTGCAGCGTTTTTTTCTTGAGGTAAGGTTAAAGCTGAACTACGTGAAGTGCTACCTTAGTTTAACTTCGAGTTTGTGAATACGACTGTCGTGAGTCCCTCCCGGGAACACTCCTAGCATATTAAGTTCTCACCAATATCCAAACGCCAAACTAAAGCTCCGTAAATAAAGATATGAGTGGGGACAGGCGACAGAACCCAGGGTTACTCAACCTGGGGCCCCACTACCAGCTCCCAGCAAGGAGCTGGAGGGAGAGGCCCCCAAGTACTATAAAACCCCGGATCCTGGCGCTCAAGCTTCATTCGACACTTCCTCTAACCAGCTCTCTCTTCTCTCTCTTACCTTACCTCCCAGATGATCGGTTGAATACAGCCGCCTGGGAATTTCACCTCCTCTCTCCTCTCTCTCCTCCTCCTCCTTGTCTAGATGATCGGTTGAATACAGCCGCCTAGACAAGGGACCTCTCCTTTCCTCTCCTTCACCTAGATGAACGGTTGACTACAGCCGCCTAGGTGAAATTCCCTCATCCACCTCCCTCTCCTCCAAAGTCGTAGATGCTCGGTTGATTACAGCCGCCTGCGACTTTTCCTCACCTTCCTTCCACACCACCTCTCTCTCCTCCAAAAGTCGTAGATGTTCGGTTGACTACAGCCGCCTGCGACTTTTCCTCCTTTTCTCTCCTTTACCTAAATTCACTCACTCACCTTCCTTCCACGCCACCGTGATGAGAATTTTAAATTCATCACAGTGGTGAACCCGACGTTCACTCAACCTTCTTCCTTCCCACCTTCCCACCTCATGTGTCGCCCCAGTCAAGTAGTTCGGTGTCCCAAATTTTAAATTCAAAATTTTAACCAGTCAGTCTAAATTCGCAATTCTTGGCCCAACCCTCAACACTCACCTCTCAACTCAACGCACCACCGCTCCCGCCGATTGCGAATTTCAAAATTCAAAACCACGTCAAATTTTTGAATTTTAGTTACAGAAATGGACCCGAACTCACCGACGCCGCCGCTCCTGCGACCAGCTACACTGCAGCCGCCCGCCGCTGCGACATCCGACGCATTGGCCGACAACCCTTTCTCCACGCTCTCCCCGCCGACCTCTGCGACATCGGACACCGCCGCCGCCGCCGCCGCTACGGCCGCAGCCGCCGCCAACGTCATGACGGCGTCCGCTGCGTTCCCTCTGTCACTGCCCCCCTTCTACACGCACGACCCGGCGCTGTGGTTTTTCCAAGTGGACGCAGCGTTTTCGGCCGCCAACATCCGCAGCCAGAAAACCCGATATTCCCGGATCATCTCACTACTGCCCTACGAGATCCTGCTGCAGACCTCTGATATCTCCCCCGACGCCGCCGCTGCGTACGACGACCTCCGCAGCCGCCTCATCAACACCTACCAGCCGTCGAAAATCGCCCGAGTCGCCGCCCTCTCCCAACCTCAACACCTCGGCGACCAGAAGCCCTCCCACCTCTACCGACGGCTGCGACACCAGCTGCAGGGGATCATGACCGCCGACATCGCACGCACGTTCTGGTTACGTGCCCTTCCCCACCCCATCCAGATGGCCCTGGCCAGCCATCTCGACGGTCCCGACGAGCCCCTCCTGCGCCTCGCGGACACCGTGCACGACTTGGCCGCTGCGGCCGCCGTCAGTGAGGTGCGTACGCCGCGCCACCCCCCGCCTTTCCGGGACCGCACAAAATCCCGGGACCGCGGCCGGGCACCCTCCCTCGACGGCCGTCGACCACTTTCGGCGGATCGCCGACGCGACTCGTCCGCCGACCGCCGCCGCCAGCGCTCACCCGAGCGCCGCAACGCATCCCCTCCCCGCCAGCGCAGAGGTCGATCCCCAGCAGCTGCGCGCGCATCAAACTCAGCCCGCCCCACCAACTCCGCCTACCTACCTGCGGACCACCCCAACCGTTGTTTCTATCACGTAAACTTCGGTGGGGAGGCCCGCAAGTGCCAACCCCCCTGCACCTTCGCCCCTAAGCAGGGAAACGCAGACGCCCGCCGGTAAATCCGGCGGGCCCCCCTCCTCGCCAACACGGGGGGGGACCATGCGCATACCCCCCCCGCCCGCATTCACACAGCCACCACCACCAAGCCACGCTACCCCTCCTACGCCGCCGCCACGGCTGCCAACCTCCCGGCCGCGCCTGCAGCGCCGCCAGATCCCTCACCCCACCACAAACGGAACAAACCCTCCCCGCCCGCCACCAGGGCAACCAACCTTCCGGCCGCCACTCACGCCGCCGCTACCGTTCCCCCACCCCGGAACGGCCCCTCCACGCCCGCCAACAGGGCAGCCAACCTTCCGGCCGCCACTCACGCCGCCGCTCCCGTCCCCCCACCCCGGAACGGCCCCTCCAAGCCCGTCAACAGGGCAGACAACCTCCCGGCCGCCACTCACGCCGCCGCGTCCGTTCCCCCACCACGGAACGGAACCTCCACGCCCGCCTCCAGGGCACAACCCCCTCCAGCCACCACACAGCCCGCCACTACCGTTCCCCCTCCCCGGAACAAGGCGAAACCCCCTCCTACCAAACTGGCCTGCCCCCCTGCAGACTCCGCCGCTTCCCCCCTCCGGAACGACAAGAAACCGCCTCGCGTCTCCTTCGCGGCGGACCAGCCAACACCGACCAACGTACCTACCTCCGCAATTGTGCCCAACGCCCTCCCGACCCACCAGCGACTTTTCCTGCGCTGCAGGAAAACCAATGTGCCGTTCTTGGTGGACACAGGGGCGGCGCTATCAATATTTCCTAACAACATCCTCCGTCGTCAGGCGCGCTGCTACCGGCAGCTTCTCTACGCCGCCAACGGTACCACCATCCCCTCGTACGGGACGTACCGCTCCTCTGTTCATATGAGCGGGCTCGCGTACGAGTGGGAGTTCACCGTGGCGGACGTGGAGAAGGCGATCCTGGGGGCCGATTTTCTCGCATATTTCGGTCTCCAGGTCGACGTCCGGAACGCGCGCCTGATTGACCCCGCCACAAAAACACCCATACCCGGATTCATACATGCCATCAACCACCCCCCTACGCAATTTGAACGCCTCCTCCTCAACTACCGCCCCCAGCGCCGCCCCTCTGCCCACATCTCCACCATTCAACACCACATCGAGACTTCCGGCCCCCCCATCACGGCGAAAGCCCGACGACTCCACCCCCTGCAACTATCTAAAGCCCGGCAACATTTTAATAAACTCATAGCCGACGGCATCGTCCGCCCCTCAAAATCCCCTTGGGCTTCTCCTCTCCACATCGTGCAGAAGCCCAATGGGGATATCCGCCCCTGCGGGGACTACCGGCGGCTAAATTCGAAAACCACGCCGGACCTTTATAATGTTCCCCACCTACGGGACTTCTCGTCGCACCTCCATGGCGCTAATATCTTCTCTACCCTCGACATTTCACGGGCATTCCACCACATCAACATTCACCCCCCCGATGTCCAGAAAACCGCCATCATTACCCCGTTCGGACTTTTCGAGTATGTTAAGATGGGCTTCGGGTTAAGGAACGCTGCACAAACTTGGCAGCGCTATATGGACAGCATCCTGCGAGGCCTACCGTTCGTCTTTTGCTTCCTCGACGACGTCCTGGTAGCCTCCAGGACGCCGGAAGAACACCTCAGCCATCTCCAACAGATCCTTGACATCTTCTCCTCCGAAGGCCTCTTGGTTAACACAGACAAGTGCGTTCTCGGCCAACCCTCCGTCCGCTGCCTCGGCCACCACGTTTCATCCGAGGGCATCAAACCCCTCGCAGATAAAGTCCACGCCATTAGTGACTTCCCGCAACCCCGCACCGTGACGGAACTCCGCCGCTTCCTGGGTATGTTAAACTTTTACCGCAGACACATCAAACACGCAGCACAACATCAACAACCACTCATACACGCCATTCCCCAACCCTCCAAAAAAAATGACAACCGCCCCATTACCTGGACCCCCCAACTCATCTCCTCCTTCAAAATTTGCAAACAGGACCTAGTAGACGCCGCTCTATTGGCCCATCCCGATCCTCACGCCCCCCTCTCCATCACCACCGATGCGTCCGACTGGGCCATCGGGGCAGTGCTCCATCAGCACACCGGCGCCACCCCCCAACCCCTAGGCTTCTTTTCCAAAACGCTATCCCCCACCCAAAAAAATTACTCCACGTTCGACAGAGAACTCCTCGCCATCCACGAAGCCATCAAGCACTTTCGTGACTTCGTGGAGGGCAGGCAGTTCTCTGTCATCACTGATCATAAGCCCCTGACCCACGCCCTCCTACAGAATCGCAAATCCGCCTCCCCGCGTCGCCTCCGGCAACTCGAGTTTATCGGGCAGTTTACGTCCGATATCCGATACTTGCCGGGGGCCGACAACTGCGTGGCGGACGCGCTATCCCGACCCACCCCTAACCCCGCGCCGGTGGCGGAGTTACTGCCTTTCCCTTCACCACAAATCCTAAAATCAAAGCAAACTCCACATTCCGACCCCGCCCTCTCCAATCTCATTTCCGCCTCCAAATTGGAACAGCTGCCGCCCCTCGACCTCTGGTGTGACGTAACGGCCGATACACCGCGCCCTTACGTCCCACCGGACCTGAGGCGGCAGTTGTTCCTCCACTATCACTCCCTTCACCATCCTGGCATTCGGGCTAGCCGGGACCTTATCAAGACGCGGTACTTCTGGCCCCACATGAACACAGATATTCGTAACTGGGTTCTGGGGTGCCAGAAGTGCCAGCGGTTTAAGGTCTCGGCCCACCCCCATGTCCCGCCTCAAACCATTCCCGACTCCCTGCCGTGGGAACACGTTCATCTGGATTTAGTGGGCCCCCTTCCCCCATCCGAGGGGAAAAAATACTGCCTCACGATGATCGACCGTGCCACCAACTGGGTGGAATGCATACCACTCTCAAATATCACCGCGGACACCGTCGCAACGGCTTTCCTTTCTCAATGGGTTAGCCGTTACGGTTGTCCGCGTACAGTCACGGTCGATCAGGGGAGGCAGTTTGAGTCCGCCCACTTTTCCGATTTACTACGTTCCCTCGGCATCCACAAAATTCACACTACCCCATACCATCCCCAATCCAACGGGAAAATAGAGCGGTGGCACTCGGTCCTGAAACAGGCCATTTCTACTTCAACAAATTCCCCTTCCTGGACTAAATCCCTCCCCTACATATTACTCAGCCTACGCACTTCAGCCCGTCCTTCAGACCAAACCAGCCCCGCACAAAACGCATTTAAAGACCCGTTACGTTTACCAGCCGACATTTTCACCCCACGTCACACGCCGTCCATTAACAGGGAACCGCTACACTCAACAACACCGACAAACGACACCACTTATCCCAAACGATTTTTCACCACCACACACATGTACCTGAAAGAGCCCGGCATCCATAAAACTTTCCAACCACTTTATGCCGGGCCCTTTCAAGTCATTCGCACAACACACACCACCGCGACCCTGTTAATTGACGGCAAACCACATACAGTCCCGTTAGCCAGGTGTAAACCCGCACCTGTGCTAACCCAACCCACAGACACTATCAGTCTCCCGCCGTCCGTTCGCTATGTCGCACCGCTCCCCGATGTACCAGTCACCTCCGTCGCCGTTTCCGGACTTCGATTCGGATCCGGAAATGGCGGCGATTCTCCGGGACGTTTTCGTCCCGGACCCGCTCTCCCCCCTACCCCCTTCGCCCGGGCCGACTACACCGCTTCTTTTCGTCCCGCCACGGATCACCGGACTACCTCCCCGGCCCCGGCGATGGAAGTACCCCCAGTGGAAAATACTGCGCGAATTTCGCACAGCGCAGGCCACGGGGGTACACCCTCCCTACTCCCCCACAGATCCCCTAATGTCCTCCATCCTTCGCGAGTTCCACCTCGCGGAACTCATGCCCCCACCGCCCCCCGTTCAAATTTGCTTGCCCCCTATAAATTTCAAACCCCCACCCCCCGTTCAAATCACCAACCCCCCCGAAATTGTCACCCCACCAAGTTTACCGCCCCCCCCGTTTTCGATTTTCGACCCCCCCGTATCAACTTCACCCCCCTCCGACACCCCCTCCCCCCCCCTCCATCGCCGGGGATATCCACGATAGTCTCCGCCGGGACGAAACGGCCCGGGCGGCGAAACGGACGGAGGGAGCGTCCCCATGTTCCCCTCGTCCCGGCGGCCAAATCCCCCGCCCCGCTATGAGCAATCACGGCGGGGCCTTGAGATTCCGGGACAGTGCAAGTGTCTTTTTCATCCACTCGCACTGTACCGGAACTCGGAGCTCCGCCGTGCCCGCCTCGCCACGAGCTCGGAGCAACCGCCGCCCCCACACAATACACTCACGCACACACTATCACTCAACACACCCAACACACACCCAGGAATCGGCGGATTCCCGTCACCCCGTTCCGCCTTGTTCCCCGAATTTGCACAAAGGTTGTAAATATTGTACATATTGTAAATATCATGTTTGTATATATTGTTCATCCGCCTCATCTCGCCCTTGCCGCTCGCTTTCACATTGTAAATATCGTTATTGTAAATATTGTTCACCCTCCTCATCTCGCCCTTGCCGCTCACTTTCCCCTTGTAAATATTGTTCATCCTCCTCATCTCGCCCTTGCCGATCACTTCCCTAAATGCCACATGTTTAGGGATCCTGACCACTGCTGTATATACTCTCACCATCTCATCCTATCTCTTCTACCTTATATTCTACCTTATATTGCCTACCTTATGTTCTACCTACTTATATTCTACCTTATGTTACCTACCTTATGTTCTACCTACTTATCATCTACCTACTTATAAGCTACCATGTTACTACTAGTTTTTAAGGACCGCCTTCAGCTCAACCTCTGTTTGCATCGGCCCTCAGCCCCTGTCACTTTGCGCCTTCAGCTCCTCCTCTTGTTTGCCGTAGCCCTCAGCTCCTGTCATCTTGCGCCTTCAGCGACCACCTCTTGTTTGCCGTAGCCCTCAGCTCCTGTCATCTTGCGCCTTCAGCACCAATATTGGTTCAAACTGGGGGGACCTCTGTCGTGAGTCCCTCCCGGGAACACTCCTAGCATATTAAGTTCTCACCAATATCCAAACGCCAAACTAAAGCTCCGTAAATAAAGATATGAGTGGGGACAGGCGACAGAACCCAGGGTTACTCAACCTGGGGCCCCACTACCAGCTCCCAGCAAGGAGCTGGAGGGAGAGGCCCCCAAGTACTATAAAACCCCGGATCCTGGCGCTCAAGCTTCATTCGACACTTCCTCTAACCAGCTCTCTCTTCTCTCTCTTACCTTACCTCCCAGATGATCGGTTGAATACAGCCGCCTGGGAATTTCACCTCCTCTCTCCTCTCTCTCCTCCTCCTCCTTGTCTAGATGATCGGTTGAATACAGCCGCCTAGACAAGGGACCTCTCCTTTCCTCTCCTTCACCTAGATGAACGGTTGACTACAGCCGCCTAGGTGAAATTCCCTCATCCACCTCCCTCTCCTCCAAAGTCGTAGATGCTCGGTTGATTACAGCCGCCTGCGACTTTTCCTCACCTTCCTTCCACACCACCTCTCTCTCCTCCAAAAGTCGTAGATGTTCGGTTGACTACAGCCGCCTGCGACTTTTCCTCCTTTTCTCTCCTTTACCTAAATTCACTCACTCACCTTCCTTCCACGCCACCGTGATGAGAATTTTAAATTCATCACAACGACCTTCCGAGGTTGTCACATAGGTTGTCACAGAGTTTTTTTGTTTGAGGCTCCTGGCCGGTGTGCCCGCTTGTTCATTGTACTTATTGAACGATGGACTTTGGAGTTTATCGGAAATAAAATCGTTGAATAAACAAAGTAGTATAGTACAGGTAAAGACGTACCAAAAACCTACTAAACAATTATTTCAAAAGTCCGTAAAAAAACTAGTGGCAAATTGGAATCTCTTCCACACACGACAGACCGTGCAGCTCAGCACTCATACCGATGTTAAACCGAGTACAGTTGTGTCTTGCTAATAAATATCACCTGATGGGGTTGGGCTCGACAAGATGGGAATTTGTAGCTGCTCACTAAACGACACTGGAAGCAGCCCCTAAAGACATTCTGAAGTTGGTGTCATGTACATGCAGAGGCAATTCTCCTGCATCACAATGCAGCTGCAAAAATAGTGCAATTATGTTGTGTACATGCTGTGCAAGGTATGTGAGCCTGAAATTCTCAGTGACCTTGCAAAGTTGCTTTCTGAAGTTTAATCAGCAGGAGATGATTAGTTCTACCAAACTCGTTTTTTGTCTTCTGTTATTTCTAGTGATTTATAATAAACTAGAGTACCTTATTTCATTACTTGCTCTTTATTACTTGTACTGTATATTACTATTTTTATTATTCACTAACGCTTTCATATTTTATTACTTATTGGTTCCAATAAATTCAACTTGTTCATTAAGTTTGTTTGATCATTTTCGATTCCTTTTGATGATAAATCATTATAATTAATAATAAAAATGATGTTTATTTTCTCTATATATCAGGTTGTAGTTTTTTTTAGGATGGTTTTGGTTTGGATGCTTGCTTTTGATTCTTTGCTCTCATGACAAATGAAACGTGTTTACAAACTTTCATCAACGGAACTTTTTTTTTTGTATATCCTATTATTACCTACTTCTAGTAAGGTAAGTAATTTGAAGGAATTAATAATGTGTAATGATTAGAAAAACAAAACAGGGCTCTCTAATTAGAGGGGTTGAAACTACAGCTATAGTCCCATCGACAGCAGTAACTAACATAAATTTCGAGGCACCCAATAAATTAACCGAAAAAGGAAAATCATGAATAAGTAGCTCAGTCAGTGCGCGAGATAATTAGAAGACTGGGTCTTCATGAAGGCTTCCACCTAATTTTCAAAAAAGGTCTTCTACCGTGGGTGAATAGGGAATATGAACCCGTTATGAGTGAGACGGTCGTAGTTGGAACGAAAATAGCCGGAAGAAAACTAGAAGCTCGATCATTATATCGAGTAATGAGGCTCATAATATAGTTGAGGTTTTAGCCCGTTAGCGCTTGTACGTACGAGGGCCTTACTATATAAGAAAAGACCCATTACGAACGGGCTGAGGAGGAAAATGACTTGAAAGTGGAAGCTTGGCTGAATGCGGGATGATGCGTGCGAAATGCGCGTAATCACAGGTGGGCGAATTAACTTGGTTTTCCTCAGTGAGAAGATCCTTGGTAAGGTGTATAGTCGAGATCATCCCGAGAGTGGATCGCTCGAGCTACCACATTCATGTTCGTGGATGTACGCTACAGCGCGGGTTCCTGGAATCAAGAGGGCGTTTCACATGCGAAATTTTCAAAATACAGGTAGCAAAAATGAAGAACCTCGATCTCGTCAAGTGTCAACCGCTAAATGGTTCTAGAAGATCAGGAGGTTGTCACATAGTTTTGTAGGACCAAGTCGGTCCTAGTAACATTGGTAGGACCAAGTGTACGATTATATTCGACTAATTTTGACATTTTTGATCGAATCTTTTTAGATTTTTTATAGTTCTTTTTTGTTTTCAGTTTTTTTAAACACTGTCTACCGTTTGTGTAATTAGAAATTACAGTAATTAGTGGCGAGGACATTGGAATTTCAATTTGACGGATGTTTTATGGTAAATATTTACACAGTTGTGTATGAAGCAAAATTGAGAAGACCATGTGGCCATTTGGTCGTTTGGTTTGTTTCTGGTTTTTGATTTCACAAAAACTGGGTTCGTTTCCTTTGGTTTTTTTGTTTTCGGGTTTTTGAACAATTCGTTCAGCTCTGCTTTTTGAAATGCAGGCTGATTCTGGGGGGGGGGTCATGACCCCTGTGACCCCCCCTTGAATCCACGCCTGAATTCCGACTCGACCAGCAGACTGAAATTGCTGGAATCAGGTAGCACGGGGAGAACACGGAACCCACAAACCGCCGGAATACTTACCCTCTTTTTGAAGCTCAGAAGCAATGGCTTCACCGTGTGTTTAGTGTGGATTCGTGGGCACAACGGTATAACATTGGATGCTATTATAAGATTCTAATAAACAAGGGGACTAATGAAAATTACGTCCCTGCAACCAAGAAAGTGTAGGATACCCAACACTTTAAACACCTTAAAAGGAAAAGGAGTTAGAGATGTGCAGAACACAATCAAGTTTATTAATAATATTATTTATATGTCGTTGCCTGGAGATTGAAGTGTGTACTTTAAATTGACAACGGCGGCAGCAGCTGGATCGAGCCGCTCTGGTTGGATAAGGTATTTCCTATAATGCACTCCGATAAAATGACACACTACCTACGTATTCTTTCCACTGGGAGCGCTGTGCGTCATTTTATCGGAGTGCATTATGGGAACAAGTTGGCAGTGTGTCATTTTATCGGAGTGCATTATGGGAAATACCTTATCCAACCAGAGCGGCTCGATCCAGCTGCTGCCGTCGTTGTCAATTTAAAGTACACACTTCAATCTCCAAGCAACGACATAATTATACAAAGTCATTGAATGGCTTCTGAATTAGGTGAGGGGGGACAGCAAGAGCCCGAGTCGTTGATTATTCACTATGAAGTGACTCAACTGCTAAATGATGAAATGATTAATCAAGGGAAATAAAGATAATACTCAGACATTAGGTGTCAGCGACGGAATGAATGGAGCAAATAATAATGTTTTGCCAGACTTGCGCAAGAGCAAGAAAAACCTTTTTCGATAATTTATTACCATTACTGTCGCTACCCATGCACTGTCATAAAATAATAATTGTCTGTTCTATGTTGTTATGAAGAAATGTTTAATTTGTCAAGAACCACTGAAGTGGTTATTTAAGTTATACATATGTGGCTTAATTTACTGGACAACGTGGCTTATATATTATATAATTTTTATTTTACAATGCCATTGGGAAATAAATAAAAAATCTTTGTAACATCATGTGTACACCACACCAGACAAAATCGCCCATATTCCAGACCGCAACTCGTAGGAATGTACAAATGTCTCGAACGCGGTTTTGGGCTTAGCCGGTTGCGGTCGGTACCTTTTTTCCTCCATTTCCTTCGAAAGCTTCCCGATTTCAGAGGGAATCCTTCGAGCCACGTACACTCCAGTACACTCCTATACGCACACAACAGCACACTAACACGTACACACCCATACACACCTATACTTACCTCCGGGTCTCGCTCTCATTACCTACCTCTCCAATCTGACACAATCATCTCTCCACCTGGTAATAATTTCACCTCCAGTTTCTTTCCGATCTTATTTTTCCTGTAGAATATGATTTTTTCTCTCCATAGGGTCCTCATTACAACAAAAACCTCATTTTTCCTTTATCCCGATCACGTATAGTGATCACAATTTTAAGGGCGTCTCTATTATTTTCACGGTTTTTCGGAGTGAGCTTGGACTGTACCATATTGAAGGCGCTGTTTGATGCACCATCACTACCATTAACCAACCTAACGTCGATTATGAGGGCAAGGCTATGATGGAGGTTTACCCGAGGTGATGAAACAAAATTACGATAAACAAAGCTAAAAGCTAAAGGATAAAATCTACTCTTCAGGACATTTAGAAAAATATTTTCCTTGTGTGTAAAACCAGTAATATAAGTAGGCACTCATGAATAATTGTAGGTATATCAGTTGACTGTGAGTTTTATACAACAAATTCACCAACGGTGATCTCTACAGAGTGAGATACGCTTGTTCCCAACTTGATTGATTTTATCAGATTAACTCCCCCACCAATTTCGATT